>VZQC01003719.1:0-28142 GCA_009823505.1 Rhizomys pruinosus | reverse complement strand
AGATACCCCCTGTGTTGCTCTTTTCACTCAGGGTTGTTTTGGCTATTTGGGGTCTTTTGTTTTTCCAAATGAAATTAAGGACTTATTTTTCCAAGCCTGTGAAGAAACTCTTGGGGATTTTGATTGGGATTGCATTAAATCTATACAAGAGTTTGGGTAGAATGGACATTTTTACTATATTAATTTTCCCAATACATGAGCATGGGAGGTTTTTCCATCATCTGATGTCTTCTTCAATTTCCTTCTTCACGGTTTAAATTTTTTGTTGTAGAGATCTTTGGCATCTTTGGTTAGGTTTGTTCATAGGTATTTTATTGTTTTTGAGGCTATTGTGAGTGGGAAGGTCTCCTTGAATTCCTTCTTCAGTTGCTTGTTGGTATAAAGAAAGGCTACTAATTTTTCTAGGTTAATTTTGTATCCTGCCACTTTACTGAAGCTCTTAATCGTTTCTAGGAGTTTTCTGGTGGAGTTTTTAGCATCTCTTAGGTAGACAATCATATCATCAGCAAAAAGGGATAGCTTGACTTCCTCTTTTCCAATTAGAACTCCTTTAATTTCCTTTTCTTGCCTTATTGCCCTAGCCAGAGTTTCAAGCACTATATTGAAGAGGAGAATGAGCATTTTTACTATATTAATTTTTCCAATCCATGAGCATAAACGAGTTTTCCATCTTTTGATATCATCTTCAATCACCTTTCTCAGTGTTTTAAAATTTTTTGTTGTAGAGGTATTTCGTGTCTTTGGTTAGGTTTGTTCCCAGGTATTTTATTTTATTTTATTTTATTTTATTTTATTTTATTTTATTTTATTTTATTTTATTTTATTGAGGCTACTGTGAGTGGGAAGGTCTCCTTATATTCCTTCTCCAGGTGCTTGTTGTTGGCATAAAGAAAGGGTACTGACTTTCCTAGGTTAATTTTGTACCCTGCCACTTTACTGAAACATTTAGTTGTTTCTAGGATTTTTCTGGTGGAGTTGTTAGCATCTCTTAAGTAAACAATCATATCATCTGCAATCAGGGATAGTTTGACTTCCTCTTTTCCAATTAGTACTCCTTTAATTTCCTTTTATTTCCTTATTGCCCTAGCAAGCATTTCAAGCACTATATTGAAGAGGAATGGTAATAAGAGGCAGGGTTGCTGGCTGTCTGCCTTTAAGGGGAATGCTTCTAATTTTTTTCCATTTAGGATGATGTTGGCCGTGGGTTTGTTGTATATGGCTTTGATTATATTTACTAATGTTCCCTTCAGTCCAATTCCCTCCAGAACTTTAAACATGAAGGGATGCTGGATCTTGTCAAAGGCTTTTTCTTCATCAATTGAGGTGATCATGTGCTTTTGATTTCTCTCTGATTTTTTTTTTTTTTTTGGTCTTTTTGAGACAGGGTCTCCCTGTGGCCCTAGGCTGTCCTGAAACTTGCTCTTTAGACCTGGTTGGCCTTGAACTCACAGAGATCCACCTGCCTCTGCCTCCCAAGTGCTAGGATTAAAGGCATGTGCCACCACACTCGGCTCTCTGATTATTTTTTGTTCAGTTGATCTATCCAAGGGGTTGAGTGGGGTATTGATGTCCCCTATAATTAGTGTTCTGGGATTAATCTGTGTTTTGAAGACCTGCAGAACTGTGTTTATATAGTTCTGTGCACCTGAGTTTGGTGCATAAACATTTAGGAATATGAAGTTTTCCTGATTAATTGTTCCCTTGATAAGGATGCAATGGCCCTCTTTGTCTCTTTTGATTGACTTTAATCTGAAGTCTAATTTGTCTTTTATTAGAATAGCTACTCCTGCTTGTTTTTTGGTATCATTTCCTTGGAATATTTTTTTTCCATCCTTTCACCTTGAGTTGGCGTCTGTCCTTGAGGGTGAGATAGGTTTCTTGTAGACAACATATAGATGGATTCTGTTTCCTAATCCATTCTCCCAGTCTATGTCTTTTGATTGGGGCGTTTAGACCATTAATATTTAAGGTCATTAGGGAGAGATGTGTTTTGCTTCCTTTCAACTTATTCTTTGTTTGCATTCTTGGTCTTTGTTTTTATTTACACTGTTATGCTTTTATTAGTTTCTCTCCTTAGTTGCTTGGGGATAGTTGCTCTGTTCCTCTGTTCTTTGAATTGCTTTGAGTATTTTCTGAAGTGTTGGTTTTTAGGACATGCATCATTTCATTTTGTTTATGTCATGAAAGATTTTTTTCTCCTTCAACTATAATTGTCATTTTTGCTGGGTGTAGTAATCTGGGTTGGCATCTAATGTCATTTAGCAATGGGAAGCCTTTGGTCCACGTTTCTAGCTTTCATAGTTTGCACTGAGAAGTCAGCTGTAATTCTGATGGGTTTCCCCTTATATGTAATTTGTTGTTTTTCTCTTGTGGTTTTCAGTATTTTGTCTTTGTTTTGAGCATCTAGCATTTTATTATTATATGGCATGGGAATTTCTTTTCTGGTTTAGTCTATTTGTTGTTCTACGTGCTTCTTGTATTTATATAAGTTTGTCTTTTTTCAGTTTGGGAAAATTTTCTTCTATTTTCCTGTTGAAGATCTGATCAATACCATTGTCTTGGGATTTTTCTCCTTTCCCTATCCCTATGATGCAGAGATTTGTTCTCTTCATAGTATTCCATATTTCTTCATTATTCTACACTTGTGTTTTTTTTTAATTTTTCATAATCTTGACTTGAGCAGTTTAGTTGTTCCTCGTTATCCTGCAGGTCTGATATTCTATTTTCTGCTTCATCCATTCTGCTTCTGAGGATTTCTCCCATCCCTTCCTGTTGATTGAATGAATATTCTATTTCCTTTTTCATTTCTTCCTGTGATTTATTTAGTACTTCCATTTCCTTTTGGAGCTTGTCATTCTCTACTTGTAGCTCCTTGTTTTTTTTTTTTTTTTTTTTTTTTTTTTTTTTTTTTTTTTTTTTTTTTTTTTTTTTTTTTTTTTTTTTTTTTTTTTTTTTTTTTTTTTTTCTTTTCAGCCTGGGATCTTTTCAGTATTTCCACTTCCTTCAGGAGTTTGTCATTCTCTCTCTCTAGTTCTTTTTAAAGTTCATGTTTCTCTACCTCTAGCTCTTTTTCAGAGTTTGTGTTTCTCTTCTTCTAGTTCTTTTCTGAGTTTGTTATTCTCTCCCTCTAGTTCCTTCCAGAATTTATCATTATTTCCTTCTAGATCCTCCCTGAGTTTTTTATTTTCTCACCTTAGTTCTCTGATTTGTAATTTATATTCTTTGATTTCATTCAATATGGCTAAAATTCTTCTGAGGTCCATGTCTTGGTTTCCTTCTAGGTAGATCTTGTTGTAGGAATCTTTTGTAGGACTGGTAGAATTTGGTGTGGATTTATTACAAGCTTTCTTATGTTGTTTATTCATTGTGTCTTTGGCATATGGATTTTTGTTGTTGTTGTTTGATTGTTTTCATTCTTGTGCCTCAAGGTTGGCTATGCAGACTTGAATCACTAATACTGTGCCTTCTAGATCATTCACACCTCAGTACCACCAGCTTGTGGGGGGGGTGAGGGAGCCAGGAGGTGTGGTTATCTTGGCCTGTTTGCACTGGTACCCTGTTCACCTGCTGCACCCCTGTGTAGGTTCGCCCATGCTATGCGCTGCTGCTCCCTGGAACCCCAGATGGGACGTTCTGAGTAATCCCAAGCCCCAGAGGTGGCAGGGGGAGAGCCAAGTCCCAGGCCATTCTGCCTCACCAGGGTTCTGCCACACCCCTGTCTAGGTCTACGAAGAATGTTCTTAAAAGCTCTATCAAATGCAGTAGAATATATTATATCAAGCACAAGCTATTCCTGAAATCACTAATAATTTGTAAGCAAATCTCTCTAGCATTTCAATAACACTCAGATTTCTATCTCTCCCTTCAATTGGAGATTATTATAATCATTTTGATTAGGACAAGAAAACTCAAATTCAAATTATAGCAGTTCTTGCACAATATGGTATCAAAGGCAGAAGTGAATTATTGTCACATTACCTATGTCAGAGTGCCCCTAAAGTACCCTAGAAGAGAAGGGTCCTCCAATTGGTTAGAATTCGAGCATGTATTTAGAGTTCCACTTTACCTCGAGAAAACAATGCCCTGAAGAATGGATCTACATTAATTCATCAATAGCAATTATTGTCCTTGGTCAGAGATTTGACATGAGTAAGATAAGAGAACTGATGACAAGAAGGCTAGAGAAGGGAGGCATGTATGGACCTCTTAGAATGGAATCAAGTTTGTAAGCATTTGTGTCTCATCTGAATCATCATCAAAAAACAGTTACTACAAAGGAGGATTTCAATAATTCAGTAGACAAACTGACTCACCTAATACATGTCTATCAAGTTCTATCCTTAGTCACTTCAGAGATTATTAAAATGACTCATGTATAAAATGTCTAGGTGACAGGAGTGAAGATGATGTATGTACTTTTTCCATAAAATATCCTGCCTCTCCCTCCCCTCAACAATTTCCTGCTCTCATCAATAATGAGTTAGCAGTTAGCCTGTATCAGAGACTACTATTGAGCATTCTCCATATCTTTGAGGATCTATGAGCTGCTTTCCACCAAAATGAGGATTGTTGCAGTAGAAACATAGTTTAGATGTGAATTTTCCTTTTTTACCTGTCATAATTCTCCCCCAGTCATTGTTATTGAACACACAGATATATTTATCAAAATCATTTTTCCCAAATAGCACCCCTTCTTGCAGAAATTCTATGCCATATTATAGTTATGTCTTAATAAAGAAACAGTCTAACTCTTGGTATTCATAAGACCAATAATGCTCCCAAACTCTTGAGAACCCATTTATTCAGATGTATTGTAGACATGTATTCTCTATAAAGGGCTCTGCTCAGTATTTATTTATTTATTTATTTATTTATTTATTTATTTATTTATTATTTGTTTATTGTCTTTTTGAGAACCATCTGCCTCTGCCTCCAAGTGCTAGGATTAAAGGTGTGTGCCACCACGCCCTGCTCAGTCTTTATTGAAACAGTGTCTTCAGCATGGAATGGAGAAGTAGAAATCAGACACACACTTATCTTTTCAGGGAATCCTGCTCCTTCTGAACCCTAGCCTATACCAACACACACACACACACACACACACGTGCACACACATACACATACACATACTCATACACACATATACACAGCAGCAGCACCATCAACAATAGTTGTCATTGCTGAAAAAAATTGCAGTGCTTTGTCATGTAAAATATGTATACACACACTGATACAATATCTTGGGTAGAGGGCAAGGAAGTGTGTGGAAGTATTAAGGACATAAGTCCAAGTCAAATGAGGAGCGCATGGCTCTCTAAGCTTGTTTACAGTACAAACACTATTTTTTTGTTGCAAGGTTAGGTGAAAGTTGTTACTAAAGATTAAGACCATATTGTAAACGTCATTCCTACATCTTTTGAATGAAAAAAAGTTCCCTTAGAGTGAGAGCTGTGTATCAATAGGCTGACATTCCCAGGATTCTTTTTTGTACCCTCTCATTCAGGAGATTATGGTTCAAATTCTACCTTTAGACATTTCTTCAAATTTTCAAACCCAGTTATAAAATGTCTATATTTGGATTTTGGCTCATGTAGTTATATTTGCACTTATCATAATTTATTTTTTCCTTTTTAAAATTTTATTGCATATAATACATCTTAATCAAATTAAGACCTCCTTCCCATTGTCCACTCGCATAGCCCCCTCACCAGTTTTCAGATATATTTTCATACCTATTAAGGCATATTCAGTCAAACATTTCTATTCAAGTGTCCCTTGGTGCAATTTCATCCAATGGAGTCTAGTCAACCTATCTAGACCCATTCCCTTAAAGAAAATTATCTACTCTCCCTCATCCCACAGTAATCATCTGCCAATAATTCCTTAGCTAGGGCTGTTGCTTGTTGCCCATTTCCCCTCTCTATGCTGGTTTTTTGTCTTATTCAGTGGATATGGGTCTTGTGCAAGCTGTCAGCATTGCTGAAAGTTCATATAAACAGGTTTCCAGTGAACTGAATGTCTTTGTTTCCTTATGTTCATGCATCAACCCTGGATCTTACATTCTTTCTGCCCTGTCTTCCACAATGGTCCCTTTGCCTTGGCAGGGTGAGGTTTAATATAAGATTCATATTCATTGACACACTCTGTAGTTTTTTATTCTCTAAAACATCCAGTTGTGACCTTCTGTTTGAATCGCAATCTGTTGTATGGTAAGACTTGAGGGACGGATTAGTATTCTCTATAACCACTGTTCCTCTATGTTCCATGTGTCTTAGGTATAGAGGTTCCACTGTAAATGCATCGCTTAGAGTTGGGCATCTCTCAGAAAAATATTTTCTGTGTGTGATCATTTGTGGAAACTTGCAACAGCCTCTGTCTGTTGCAAAATAATATTATTCAATTAGTGATGTGTGGTATATTTGTCTTTAAATATAAGGATCATATTTAGCTTGTGGTAAGAATTTTCACTTATCTAGTGATATGACAGAGATAGGGATTTTCTAGAATCTATGACTCTTTAACCAAGTGTATTTGACTATAGTTTAAGTGCCATCCATGAGTTCTCTCCCTTTGTGAGGGCTACAAGTTCAATTAAATAGCTGTTTATTACTCCCTAGATAACAGTGCAACCATTGTACCAACAGAGGTAGGTTTCTGTGCCAGTCCTTGTGCTTATTAGGCTTTAGAACTGGGCTAGACCATTGACTGCTTTTCTCCCTCAGCATTCTGCATATCTTCCTCCAAAACTATGAGAGCAAGTCCTGAGGAAGAAAGCCTCAAAGTCAGTTCAAGCTCTTTTGCTCCAAGTCCTATGTCCAAAATATGTATTTTCTTCAGAAGTACAGTCTTACCTTCAATGGCCGTGTTGATAGCCTATGGTATTTCTGGAGTCTCTTGCACTACTATGACCCACGACTGGAAGGGAGGTTTCTCCTGTCTGGCACTGTGTTCCTTGTTATACAACCTTCAGGTATACACGTGAACTCATGTTGAGATATTGTACGTGTATTTTTCCGGGGATGGGAGGTTGACATAATACATTTCCCTCTGGCTTTTTATGTCCTGTAAGCTTTATTTATCTCTCTTCTCTCTCTCCCTCTCTAACCACTCTTAGCCCTCCTCACTTTACATGCTCCCATTTCCTCCCTTCTTTCCCCTTGATAATACCTTTCCCCTATTATCCCCTCTTTTTTGAATGTTGTCTTCCCCTTTAACACCAGGGCTCCTTGATGCCCTTCTCTTCTCCATTTCAAGTTGAATATTTCCATTTTTCTTATTCTCCCTTGGTAACATCTGTTCCTATTATTCTCCCCTCTCAGCTCCCTCCCTTAACTTATATCCATGTTTCCTTTCCGTTTTCCTTGCTCCTGATGTTGCATCAGGATTTATAGTCAAATATATAGGATTGGTGCTAGAATCCTCAAAGAGGGAAAGAATACATCCATTTATTTTCTAAATCTCTGTTTCTTCACTTAGTATAACAGTGTCTAGTTCCATCCATTTACCTGCAAATTTCATAATTTTATCTTTCCTTACTGGTGAGGTGAATATGTTGTGTAACTGTACCACATTTTCATTATCCATTTATCAGTTGAAGAATATTTAGGTTCTTTCCAATTCTTAGCTATTGTAAAATGTGCAGCAACAAACTTGGATCTACAATTATCTCTACAGTAGGGTGAAAACTTTGGGTACATGCCAAAGGCTGCATTCACCACACCCCTTGTCAAATTCCTATATTTTTTCACTAATGTATTTCTTTTTGGCAAATGAGGTATATTATTTTTTTAATTTCAAAACAAAACAGAGCATGTATTCTTGATTGTTTACATTCTCTGTGTTTTTTTTTTTTTTTTTTTTTTCTTTTTTAGACAGGGTCTCCCAGCCCCAGCTGGCCTTTAACTTGCTATGTAAATCAGGCTGACCATGAATTCACAGAGATCTGCCCGCCTCTGCCTCTGGAGTGCTGGGATTGTTGACATTCTGAATGATAAGAAAGTTGTGGCTTATTTTTAACATCAACCACAAACAAAAAAATAAAGGAAGGGAGTTCATAGGTTACTTTCAGAGCAAAAGTAAAAATTCAAAGTTATACAAACACCAAGCAAACAATTTGAACTTTGATCCTCGTTGGAACTTTGCTCATATTTTTTCTATTTATATTTAATTACTCAATACTTTATTCCAGTCATTTGTATGTTTGTCTCATAAATTTAGTAAATTTGAGTAAAAATTTCAAGGCAGGAAATAAACTCCATTGGCTTAACAGAAAGATTGGTGAGCAGATGAATTACATGGCTCATGAAATTGACAGACTGACAAAAATAACCAATTTATTGGCTTGAATTGTCCATTTGAATCAGTTGCCTCAACTGGAAACCAGTTGTTATTTATCAGTTAAGTTAAAGTGTTCCAGTAAAAAGTGTCTTCTTTTTTGCTTTTAACATGAGCTATGTTTAGTAGTATGAAAAGAAATATTTCATGGGGTTTGCCTCAAATTTTGTATAGTTTTTATTGAAATTTTGTGCATTTCATCCAAAACATCTTAATCTTCTTTATAGCCCTTCTGCCATCCATACCCTCCCATAAACCACCCCTCACACATCTGATTTCATGCATTGTGTCATTTCCATTAAGCCCTATCAAATGAACAGTGTTTCTAGATGTCCCTCATTGCAAGTGTATCTAGTTGAATCTCGTTAGGCTACATAGAATCATTCCCTTAAAGAATATCAACTTGGGGCTGGAGAGATGGCTCAGCAGTTAAGAGTGCCAACTGCTTTTGCAGAGAACCTAGGTTCGACTCCCAATACCCACATAGAGGCTAACATCCATCTTTAAGAGCTGGGTGTGTTGGCTCGTGCCTTAAATCCTATACTTGGGAAGCAGAAGCAGGTGGATCTTTGTGAGTTCAAGGTCAGCTTGGTCTACAGAGTGAGGTCCAGGCCAGCTAGGGATATAGGGAGACCCTGTCTCAAGAAAGAAAAAGATCAACTTGCCCTCATTCAGTAGAAATCAGTTGGCAATAGTTTCTCAGATAATGCTGGAGCCTGCTACCCACTTCAGTTCTACAGGTATTTTGTGTAATTTAATCAGCATGGGTCTTGTCCTTACTGTCACCATTGCTGAAAGTTCATATGACAAAGTTCTGAGAGGTGTGAAAGCCTGATTCTGTATGTTCATGCTCCAACCCTGCTTCTTACAATCTTTCTGCTCCCTCTTTCTCAATATTCCCTGAGCCCTGTGTGGGTGATACTTAATATAGGAGTCCTTTCCTGGGGCTCCCATTGTTCAGACTTCATCTCTATGCTTTGGCCATTTGTGGCCCTTTGTGATCATTGCTCTTCATTTCATGAGGGAGTTTTGTTGATGAGAGTTGGGAAAAGCATTAGTATGCTCTTCCCCTTCCTCCACTATGTTCCCTGAGACTTAGGTTTAGCTGTTCCATTGTAGATGTATCACTTATGTTCTCGCATCTCACAGACATTTATTCTCTGTTTGACTCGTTGTGGAACTCTGTAATAGTCTCTGTCTGTTGCAAAAGAAGGCTCTTTGATGTGTAGTGACTGGCATACTGTTCTCATGCGTGTTTGTTGCTATTTTCAAAAGAGCTAAGAAATGGAAGCAACCCACATGATGAGTGGATAATGAAAATGTGGTACATTTACACAACGGAGGTCTACTCAGTAGTTAAGAAAGCAAATTTCACATGAAATTTGCAGGTAAATGGATGGAGCTAGAAACTTATACTAAGTAACAGAGAATCATAAAAAAACAGCTCATATTCTCTCTCATTCATGGATCTTAGCATCAAATACTTATATGTAAAAATATAACCTGATGTAACTCCAGGAGTGAGGAAAATGAAAAGGAACCAGGGGGGTAAAGGGAAAGAAGGAACATGAGAGAGAGAGGAGACAGGTGTTGCCAAGGGAGAAATGGGTAAAATGTGGATACGTAACTCAGAATGGAAGAAGGCTCATTATACAAGGAACCATGGAGATAAAGCGGAAGAAGGAGCTCAAGAGTGGGAGAGGCACATAGGAGACAGACACTGTCAAAAGTGAACTCCGGAAAATGTAGGTACATTAACTGGGGAGGGAAGAGGAACAGATAAACAGGAATAGAGTGAGGAAAGATAAACAATGTTTAACTGGTGTTGAAAACCACAGTGAAATGTTTTAGTTTAAAAGATTACTGAAAATTACACATAACAATATCTCTACATGAAACCTTGTGTATAGCTGAAGGTTATGTAACAAGAAAATGTGCCAGACAGGAGAAACTGCCATTTGAGTTGTTGGCCAGAGTAGTACAAGAGACTCTCCAAACTACACAGGCTCTTTTGACATCTCTTGAATATCTCTCATAACCTGAAGTTGAGATCCTACTGCTTAAGACAGGACATACTTCCGACATGGGAATTGGAGCAATGCACCTAGAACTGACCTGGAAGTCTCCTCCATGAAGAACTGCTGCCATAGTTTTTTAAGTCTCCAGGCAAGCTGCTAAGGAAGAAAATCAATTCCTGTTCAAACTCCAGAGGCCTAATACTAATAATAATGATTACCACAGCAGTAGTGGCACTTAGATCTTGGGGGTAATCAACATCTGCCTAATTGGAATTTAAACCCACTCAATAGGAGGGAACTCATGTATGGTACTATAAACATAGACGATTATGTATGGCTAGAGAGGTCATCAAACTTATAGAAAACATGAAGACTGTCACATCCCTAAATAAATGTAATTTTTCATTATATGCTAAATATGGATCATTATATTTACAGAAAAGTGCCTCCTCTTAAGCTATCAAGTAGGAAATGTAAGTGAATTAGATAGATACTTTTTTTTCCCTTTCGAGACAGGGCCTTCCTGTAGTCCCAGCTGTCCTGGAACTCACTTTGTAGACCAGGCTAGCCTTGAACTCACAAAGATCCACTGCCTCTGCCTCCCAAGTGCTAAGATTATAGATACTCTTTTTTTTTAATCTTTTTTTCAAGTATCACAATGTTTATTGATAGATACATGTATATAAAATCAGAGCATGAATATGACTTGATAAATTAAGTAGACTTAATTTCAATACTATAATAAGAGGCCAATTCAAATCCTCACCATTTGTTTCACATCCACAAAAACCACTTCGAGGGCATTAATGATCTCTCAAATCTGATCCATTTTGTGCAAGTAAACCATGTTTCTTTTATAAAAGACTTGTGCACTTGCCCAGGCTCAAGGATATTGAAATCTAGCACATAAATCCCATTACTAGAGGTAGAAATACTGTCAATATACTATTACAGCAACACCCATCAACTACAGTTAAGAAATTTCTGTAACAACCAAATGGATAATCAAATATTGCAACAACTCAAGTATTACTGAGCAAAGTGCATTTCTACAGTATTCAGTGTTGCTATTCAGTTTTCTAACTTAAAACAACCTATGATAACTGGCAGCAAAGAAGGTCCTTTCAATAGACTGCCTCTGCTTGAGAACTTATGTTGTAATTATTGCATGCTGCTAATATACTATCTAAACATTAAAGATACTCCTAAAATATTTGATGGTAGACTATGATTAAGACATTACACTACAAAAAAAGTTATGCAGAAAGAAACCCTTACTGACATGTTTCTGCTTTAAATATTGTGCCCCCAAATGAAGTCCAGTAAGCACGCATCCTGTCTTGATCCCCCTGCATTGGCCTCCATGATACAACCGAAGTAATCCAACAATGGCAGTACATATTCTGAGGATGCTGAATTCCCATTAGCTGCTTAGCTCACAAGCTGGGTATCTCAGCAGTCCTCAGTCCACATTGGAAGGCTAAAAATTAAAAAAGCTATATCTCATGTCCTTGAGGAGTGCCAAAAGCAGTGGCATCCACAGAGCATATGCACCTGCCTGTAAGAATTGAAGACAGGCCAAACAACGGTGCTCTCTTTTTTTCTTTTTGTATTTTTGCCAATATCTTAAGTTTTGTGTCTGCAATATGGTTTCTCTGGTCTTATTGATTATTTACTTCTGGTTGTACTTTCCTTCTGGATGCTTAAGGCCATACAGATAGCCCAGATTAACCAAGGTTTTGTTTTGTTGAGGAGGACTGTAGATGCTCTTTTTAAAGATAATTCTGGGCAAGATGATATTCAAATCACTGGCCTAGATGTTATCTGGAACTTTGCTATTAATTGTTTGTGAGGCTTACTTTTGGGGCCATGATGTTTCTTCTTTATCATTAATGCCCAGGGTGAACGTTTCTCATGCATATGGTGCAATGAACTAATTAATCACCATCATGACTTCAGATTGTGCATGGTCTCTCATTTTTACTTTAACATCATCAAATGTTGATTAAGGACTTATAATTATGTCATGAAAACACTAAGTAAAATGCATAGTATTTGTTTTTTAGCAGATATATGCACAAAATATAACAATTATTTGAAATAGAAAATTTCTCATCAAAAAGTGTAAATATGAGGCCAGGCATGGTGGTGCATGCCTTTAATCCCAGCACTTGGGAGGCAGAGGCAGGCGGATCTCTGTGAGTTCAAGGCCAGCCTGGTCTACATAGGGAGTTCCAAGACAGGTGGGACTACAGGGAGACCCTGTCTCATAAAAGACATAAAAGTATAAATATGAAGGCCTTGGTAGTTCCAAATTATACATTCAAATGAAACCCTGGCCAGTTGCTTTACAAGAAGCAACAAAACAACTGACCATATTTCAGTTAGATAAGTATAAACATTTTACTGCCACTGACAATGTTAAGTCAGCTGAATATAGTATATTTTATATCCTATTATTTGAAAGAATTATTTGGTAACAATATAAAATGTACAGTTTCTCTTCTTTAAATTTCCAGATTTTAAAAAGAATGCGTGCTTTGTCATTTTATTCCGTATTATAATATATGTATACATATAATTTCCTCTGTCTTCATTTCTTGTTATTGATTTTTAGACTTCTCTTGAGTGAATTGTTTTCTTTGGAAGTTTGATGTAAAGATTTGTTTATAAAATGCAGTTAAATTGCTCTGGTATGAATTTTATCATTTTATATTTCCAAATTATTTTCCCATTTTAGGAATTTGAATCTAAATTCAGTGAGAAAAGAAAAGAACTTATTTTAGGAGCTTAAGGGGAAAGCAGAACCTGAGGCCCATATCAGAGTTCTTTCACAAAAACCTAGGTCCTTCCCTGCTCTAAAGTTAACAAAATTCCCTCCAGATTTTCCATTTTTTTCCATAAATTAGATCTAAGGTTTTAAATTGGCATTTTTTTCCCTTCTCAAATCACTGCCATCCCAGACTGGCTTTCCCTCTAGGATACCTAAGTATTTGATGTTTACTGACACCTCTGTGCATTCATGTTCGTGAGAGCACATTGACATTTTTCTGACCTAAGTGCCTATTATATGATTAATCTCTCAGGATTTATTTATTTTTTTTTGTAAAGGAACAAGTCACTGTGACACAGTGTTTGGGCACAGTGTTATACCATAATTAAGTTTCCATTTTGAAGTGAATTTACACCATGCAGACTGTTTGATGTCATGACACCAATCATGGCATATTTAATCCTAATGAGTAAGCTAGTTTGCATTTTCAGTTATAATTCAGCAATGTTTGAATGCATGTTAAAAGACATTGATTAAAGATAAACTACAGACTGTGAACTCAGAAGGTGCACAGACAATTCAAATGATTTTTACATGTATCAGTAATAGGTGTGCTTGTGATTTTCCACGTGATTCGAAGATTGAGAATACAAAATTTTAGCCAAAGTAAAGCAGTATATATGTTTAGAATAGTAGTCGTGGCAAGAAAAAAAAAAAAAAAGCAGGGCGTGGTGGCGCACAACTTTAATCCTAACACTTGGGAGGCAGAGGCAGGAGGATCTTTGTGAGTTCAAGGCCAACCTGGTCTACAGAGTGAGTTCCAGGACAGCTGGGGCTAAAAAGAATAATCGTGGTGGTTTGGGCATAAGTTGTCAAAGGAATGAAAGATGATGTGGCTCTTAGGTAATCAGAATTAAAATTTATGATTAAATATCACTTATATAGTTTTGGAATATTCTGCGATTGTCTCAGATATAATGAAGAACTGAATGGCTTACACACATCTTTTAGAACTTAATATATCTTTATCAGACACTAGGACCAGCAGCAAATATTTTCTGACCTAATTTTCATTCTGTGTGCTGAGACTCCCCCTTTAAACACATTCTGCAATTTTGCCTGAGATGCCCTTGATTACATGAGCAACAATATTATTTAAGACTAACAAAAAGCCAGCATTTTGGAAATCATAAATGTAAAATAATTCCTGTAAATATTATAATAATGATCTCAATGAAATTGTTGTCTCTCAACAATGAAGAGATAAAGGAAATGACAATGAAGTGATGAAGGAAGTGAGCAGATATAAGCACAAATGGAGATAGACCAAATTAAATGTGAGAGAAGAAATGCATTATTAAGGCTGCAAATTTATATTAGCCATTCTGTTTACATTTTAGTGCAAATAAACATATTTCAACTGAATATCATAGCAAAAAGAAAGGTTTTAATAATTTTATGAGATCCTATATTTGTGGGAAGATCCAGTTGATTTGGGGGCTAGTTCTCAGCTACCACCTATCAGCGCACCACGTGGCTGAGTGTCAGCGAGAGTCAGTGGATTTCTCTGACCCCGCCCCAAGGAGGAGCAAACAACGTGGCCTGGGTGCATCGTGCTGGGTGGGGCAACGGTGTGCAGTGGCACTGAATTGGGGGGACTGTGATTGGCTCTGGGAACTGATGTCATTTGGTTTATAAAAGCAGACTGTAGCAAGCAATAAATCGAATTCCCATTAACATCATTACAGAATTCCCAGCAGTCATATTTTTTTTCTTTTTTAAATTTTATTTATTATTTTATGTGTACGGGTGTACTGTCTGCATGTAGGTAGGTGCACCCGTGTCATGCAATGCTCTGAAGGACAGAAGAGAGTGTAGGATTCCCCTGGAACTGGAGTTAAAGAAGGATCTTAGCAGCCATGTGGGTGCTGGGAATAGAAACTGGGTCCTCTGCAAGAGCAGTCAGCGCTCTTATACGCTTAGCCATCTCTCCAGCCCCAAGTCTGTATATTCTATCTGTATTTTTATATTTTTATTTTATTATTTTTATATGTATGACTGTATTGCCTGCATATATGAAGTGCACCCTGGTCCTGCAATGCCTGCGGGGTCAAAAGAGGGTGTCAGATCCCTGCAACTGAAGTTATGGATAGTTATTAGCTGTCTTTTAGGTACTGGTAACCAAACTTGGGTTTTCTCTAAGGGCAGCCAGTGCTCTTAAACACTGAGCCATCTCTCCAGCCCCTCTGTCTGTATTTTTTAAAATTTATTGATATTTTGTGTATTTCATACATCATTTTTCATTTCTGTTCAGGCATAGTCCCCTATCCCTTCCCCCCACCCCACCCCATCCCATCCCAGATCATGCATTCTGCCATAACTGTCCTGCATCTTTCTCTCAGTCTTCTTTTATGCTTAGGAATTCACGTTTTCCTCTGTTACTTTCATATTACTCTAAAATATGGATACATACTCTGCACCCATATTTTTATAAAAGCAGGCTGTAGCAAGCAATAAATCAAATTCCCCATTAGCATCTTTACAGAATTCCTGGCTGTCATATTTTTAATTTTTGTGTGCATACAGGTCAAAGCAGGCCTGTATTTCATTCAGGTGGCTAGTGGGTTGGAAAGAGGTTCCAGTGCGGACCACCAATCTGGATAGCTGGTGTTGTGAGTGGACATAGGCTGAAAATAGGCCAACAGCCATCAGCCTGAAATTCTTGTCCAGGGTTCAGCAGTCTCTGGGCATGTGGGAAGTCATGGCCAAGAATGGAAAACGTGACTCATTGCTCCAGGTTAAGGGCCTGAGTTGGAATTACCACTCAGGCTGGGCTATGGGAAGTAGCCAGCTGGTCTCTGTACCCAGAGGTCAGCTCCCTACAGCGGCTGCAAGCAGGCGCTGTGTTCCCCTCCCCTTAGCAGGGCCACGTGGTACCTGTTTGCTACAAAAGAAAGCTTCCTACACTATATTATATTTGGCAATTTTTTCTTCCTTCAATCATTTGGTCTGCTTAATTCAGTCCTTAGTAATTTTATTTCTTCTTTTAAAACCTCATAGCTTGTCTGAGTTGTACTTTGCATTATTATAATCTACACGTTGAAATTGTATACTTCAATATTTTTTATATTTACAGATTTTGTCATCACTACTTTTATTTTTTTTTATTAATTTTATTTATTTCTTTACGTGTATGAAGGTACTGTCTGCATGCAAGTGTGTGCACCCGTGTCGTGCAATGCCGCGGAGGTCAGAAGAGGGTGTCAGATTCCCCTGGAACTGGAGTTCTCCTGGAATTGGAGTTTCAGACGGTTCTCGGCCGCCATGTGGGTGCTGGGGATCAAACCTGGGTCCTCTGTAAGAGCGGTCGGTGCTCTTAACCGCTAGGGCATCTCTCCAGCCCTGTCATCACTACTTTTAATTTGAAAATGCTTTCATTACTGAAAAAATTCTTTCAATTACAATCAGCCTTAGGCAACAAATAATATATTTTCTTTCTCTATTTGCACATTCTGCAAATTGCCTATTCTCAGAAACTTGAAATAAGTTAAAATTGGTAACTGGCTTCTTTTACTTATATTTTATTCAATGTTTATACATGTCATAGTATGTATCACTATTTCATTTCTTTTTATGGCAGAATATGTTATTTTACAGATGTGTCTAATTCATAATTTTATAGACCCTTTTTTACCTAAAATACTTACTTTTTTTGTTAATTTTCATTAGTGTCTTGCCTCCATGTAAGTTACACCTGTGAAGTCAGTGCCTATAGATCACAGAAAAGGGCATTGGATCCTCTGGAAATGGAGTTACAGAAAGTTGCTAGCTGACATGTGGGTGATGGAATTGAACCTGGGTCCCTTGCAAAAGAAGCCAGTTGTGAACTGCTGAGCCACGTCTTCTCTTCAGGCTCTTTTGTGTGTGTGTGTGTGTGTGTGTGTGTGTGTGTGTTCATTATAACTTCTATGCTAGAAATTAGAAGAGATCTTGTGGAAATTGATTCTTTTCTTCAGTCATGTGAGTTCCAGTTTGTCAGGAATGGAAGCAAGCAAATTTATCTGCTAATCCACCCATCTCGCTGGACGAATATTTATTTTTTTCCTAAAAAAAATCCAAAAAAAAAAAAAAAAAAAATATATATATATATGTATACATTTATATATATATACATTGAAATAAGATACCTATCTATAAAATACTTTTTGGTGATTTCTTCTTTAAATGTAATATACCACCATATAGATATAATTGAGAGAGCTTATTATTTTTTTTTTTGGAAAAAGTTTGTGGAGAAACAGTAAAAAGTCTTTGGGGTTTGACAAACTTTTTAAATGTAGCCTTTTATGTCTGAGAATTTGTACGTTGTTTTAAAATATTTAATAACTCATTCTTTTGCTGGTATATGTACAAATTTTCTTTCTCTTAGAGTTAGCTTCTAAATATGAAACACAAATGGCTGAGAAATATTTTAAAAATGTTCAACATCTTTAGTCATTAGGGAAATGCAAATTAAAACCATATCATAATTTCTTCTTACCTCAGTCAGAATGGCTAGTATGTAAAAACAAACCTTGGTAAATACTAGTAAGAATGTGAAGAAAGAAAAATACTTATCCAGTGCTGGTGGAAGTGTAAAGTGGTGTGACAATATGGAAATCATTATGGAAAATATTCAAAAAGCTAGAAATTGATCTACCATATGATCAAGTCATACCACTCCTAGGCATATACCCAAAACACCATTTTGGCTTTTTAAAATTGATTGTATTAATTTCAAAATTTTATTAATATTTTAAACTTCATTATAGTTGTCTTTCTGCTTGATTTAGGTTTAGTTTACTCATCTTTTCTCAAATACTCTGAGTTGAAAAATTAAGAGTATTTACTCTCAAATAAAATGATGTCATTTTGTTTTTATTAATATAAATTTATAAAGGTATATAAATTTCCCTTTATATTTTGCTTGGTATGTAATTTCTAATACACCATGTCCTTTCTCATTAGCTGAATGTGCTATTTAGTTTTCATATATGTCTTAATATTCCAAATTTAATTTTATCAAGTTTTCTAATTTCACTTCATTTTTACCGGTGAGCATATTTTCTATTTATTTGCAAAACTTTTGAAGTTTATTCAGGCTTGTTTTGTAGCATATTTAAGGGATGATTTTGAAAATTTTGGATTCTGCTTTTGCTAGATGTGTTGCTGTTGACTCAGTCCATTTTTTTCTTTATTAAAATAGCAATTACACCTATACTTATCCATTCATTTTACTTTGTTTTTATTTTCATTGAAGTTAATGTGTTTCTGTACTTTTCTTGTGATTTCTTTTTTATCCATTGGTGTTTGAGTGTTTTGTTAAATTTCTAGTTTTATCTTTATTATTCATTTTAGTTTCATTGGATTATGGTAGATACACATCATTGCTTTGTATTGCTGAATTCACACTTCCATGTAAAATTTTCATATCTATATTGGCATGAGGTACTGGTCTATTACATTCTTTTCTATAGATTTCTTTGTTGGTTTTAGTATCAGGAAATTTGTGTCTGTACAGAAAGTATTCCTCATCCACTATTCACTCTTTCAAGGTCATTTTTGAGTATTTTTATTCATTGAAATATTGTGATTTTCATAAAAGATAATTTGATGATATTTATATCTCCTGTTTCCACCTCTCTTTATTGCCCCTCCCTCAACTGATTGTACTGAATTATATATATATCTATCTAGCGCTCTCAGTATCCATCTGTTCCCACAATTTCCTTAGAAGGGGTTCAAACTTCTTACCAACCTTCTCATATCTATGCTAGGATTTTTTTTTCCTGATTTGAGCTTGCATGTTATGACTATTGCTTTGAACTCCTTTGAGCAACTGACCTGTTGTCTGGAAAACTGTTTCCTTGTGGTCATGTACTGCCTCTGGCTATTAGATTCTTTACACCTCATCTTTCACAATGATCCCTGAGCCTTTGGAGCCAGAAGTTTCCTGTAGGTGTTTTTGTTTTGTTTTGTTTTGTTTTTTCATTCAGGGATGAGTGCTCTCTGCAACTTCTTCTTTGCACTTTGGCCACTTGTTGTTTTCTGTGTTAATCACCATCTGTTGCCTAATGGAACATCTCTGCTGAGATTTGACTGGTGCATTAACCTACAGGTTTAACACTAAGTCATAAAGAGTAACTTTAATATGATGATTAGGATGTAGAAAACTAGTATTAGTTTCTCTCCTATGTTCTGTGACCTGTTAAACTCAGGTTCCTAAACCTGATATCAGTGACTGGTATAGGTGCCATTCTAAGCAGTAGACCTTAATTCCAATTAAAGAGTGATTTAAAGAGTGCCACTACTGCAGTGGTGAGAATATCTTGCTGGCCAGTTATTGTAGTTCACAGGATTCACAGTTAGGTAATGATGATAATTATTTGTTCCCCTTCAGTAGCTTTCATAACCCCATTCCATCACTACGATTACAAACTCTAGCTAGTAGAGATGAGATTCTGATGTCAATAGCCACTTGATTTCTCACTGTTCTATAGGCTGTATATACAGTGTCTTTACCAATAGGGTCTTACCATCCAGTCGTTGTGGGAAACTAAGAGCCTGACAATGGATAGACCTCTGATCCTCTATTGTAGAAGGGCAAACTGGTGCAACCTTTCTGGAAATCAGTGTAGAGTTTCCTAAAAAATCTTGAAATTAATCTACCATAAAATCTAGCCATAACACTCTTGGGCATATACTCAAAAGACTCTATACTTTAGTACAGAAATGTCTATTCATCCATGTTCATTGCTGCCCTTTTCATAATAATTAGAAATTGGAAAACCCTAGATCTCCATCAACTGATGATTGGATAGTGAAGGTGTGGTACATATATACAATGGATGTTATTCAGCTCTTAAACTAAATTAAGAATTACAGATAAATGGATAGAACCGGAAACAATAATCCTGACATTACCCAGTCTTATAAAGATGAATGTCACATACTTTCTCTCATAGCTGGATGCTAGCTTTGGAATGTTAAACATGCATGTTTAAAATTCAGATAGTTCAATAACTTAGAAACAGCCATGGATGAGTGGTTGGAGGCTTCCTGAAGGAGTATTAGGATTCAGTCATAGGAAGAGGGAAAAAGGAACATTTGAATAGGAAGGGATAAAGGAGGTGGGGAGTGAGAGGGCAGGGCGGAAGAGGGAGTATGGGGAGGGATAAGTAACACTAAAGGCCTTTTAAAAAAGCCGTATGGAAATCTACCATTATAGAACCATCTTAAATTACATACATACACTTGATAAATAGAAATTAAATGAGTTATCTTCTAGCGTGAGGACATTGCCTTTTATAGACACCACAAGCTAAAGAAAATTGCCTTGATCAGATTGATCTGTGGTCTTCTCTTTATGAATTGAATTGATTGCTGATTGCTATGTAGTGCACAGCGTACAGTGGGTTGCATGATTCCTAGACAGATGGGACTTGGTTGTTTAAGAAAGGTGGCAGACCAGGTGGGTTTCTGGACTCCAGGCCTTTGGCAGCCCACCCTGGCAGCCGCCGCCCAACGCTAGAACCATAGAGAGGAAATGCGTGGGTGGATAGAAGGACAGCCTGGGGCACACACGCTCTATGCCCAGTTGCCCAGGTGGGTTTCTGGTGTGCAGGCCTTTGGCAGCCCACCCCGGCAGCCACTGACCAATGCTAGAACATTTGTTACATTTCCATATATTTGTAAATATTCTGTTTTTAAAACATATTATGATTTCTAGTTTTACAGTATGGTTTAATAGTCTTAAAGTTGTTAAGCCTCATTTTTTTCTAGTATTTAATCGATCTTGGAAAGTGCTCCACATGCATATGAAAAGAATATATATTCTTGTTGTTTGATATATTGTTCTGTGTATATCTGCTAAGTCCATTTGGCTCAAAGTGTGGTTCAAGTACAATGTTCTAATCCAGAAAATTGAATTTCTGTCTGGATGATTTATCCATTTTTTGAAAAGTGTAGTGCTAATAAAATGGGACACTTATCTCACAGACTATAGAAAAATCAACATAAAATGTATTAAATACCTACTACAAACTGAAACTGTAAATCTCCTATACAGAAACTATCCTTTTGACATTGATACTTTTGGTTTTTTGTTTGTTTGTTTGTTTTTTGTCTTTTCGAGACAGGGTCTCCCTGTAACCCCAGCTGTCCTGGAACTCACTCTGTAGACCAAGATGGCCTTGAACTCACAAAGATCTGCCTGCCTTTGCCTCCCAAGTGCTAAGATTAAAGGCGTACGCCACCACGATATTGATACTTTTGAATAGTATATGCAAATCACTAGCAAACAAAAGTAAAAATAAGCAAGGCTATATCAAAGAAAATAAAAGAAAAGAAGAAAACAGCAAACAAAAAGACTATAATTTTGGAGGAAATATTTGTGGATAATATACCTGATAAAATGTTAACATTCAAAATACTTATACATAGAAAAATCAATATTGAGAATACATAAATGAGAGGGTGGGTTTCTGGCGTGCAGGCTTTTGGCGGACCACCCCTGCAGCCACTGCCCAAAGCTAGAACCATAGAGAGGAACTGTGTGTATGTATAGAAGAACAGTCAGGGGCACACACACTGTGCCCAGTTGCCCAGGTAGGGTCCTGCGTGTGGGCCAAAGGATTCACCCCCCAACCTCGCTCAAGCTACTGATACCGTGGTGGAAAGTATAAACTGCTGTTGCTGTGGTTTACTGTGGTTGGGAGGATCCAGCAGTGTCAGAGATTTGAGGCTGTATAGTAAAAACTGAGGAAGAAACCAGCAGGAAGCAAACTGAGTGACCAACCAGTCCTCTGTATTAACATTTGAGATTAGCAACAGAAGGCAAACAAATAAACAAAAGAGGAAAAAACAACAACAGCAAAAAATACACATGCCAGAAACACAATGGAAAAACAGCAATATGGGAAAATTTCAAAATAAAACCCCACCAAACTCATCCAATCCTGTAGAAGATCCCAACAAAGAGATCTCCCTGGAAGGAAACCAAGACACCAACCTTAGAAGAACAATTATAGACATAGTCAAAGAATATAAAGAACAAATCAGAGAACTAAAGGGAGAGAATGAAAAACTCATGAAGGAACTAGAATGAAAGAATGATAAACTCCAGAAAGAATTAAAAGGAGAGATTGACAAGCTCAGAAAAGAACTAGATGAAGAGAAATACAAATTCTGTAAAAAGGCTGTATCTCATGTCTTTGAGGAGTGCCAAAAGCAGTGGCATCCACAGAGCATATGCACCTCCCTGTAAGAATTGAAGACACGCCAAACAACGGTGCTCTCCTTTTTTCTTTTTCTCTTTTTACTAAGATCTCAAGTTTTGTATCTGCATTACAATTTCTCTGGTCTTTTGATTATTTCTGATTGTACTTTCCTTCTGGATCCTTAAGGCCACACTGTTATCCCAGATTAACCAAGGTTTTGTTTTGTTGAGGTCAGTTGAGGATCTGGTCCTCAAGGGTCTCTAGGGGTTTTTTTGTGGGGGGGAGGGTGTGAGCCTCTTGCTTCTTTCAGCTCCTCATCCACCAGTTCCATCCACATGAGGACAATATCAGGACTTGGTAGACCAGGCTTCCTTTTCTGAAGGGTGAGCAGACTTTCCTCTTTATAGACTGGATACTTGCTGAATTCCCCTTAGTGGCTCTCCAAGACCTCCCTGAACAGGAAGACTGGTGACCCACCTCTGCAGGACTTTTCAAGAAATGTCCCCATGTATGATCCCCTAAGACTTGGTTGACCTCTGAGGGCAAGGAACAAAGTTGTCCCCCAGGTCCCTCGGCCAAATTGGTAGGGAATTCAGGTATGGTCATTAAGCACCCAGAAAGGTTAAGTTGCACCAGCCTGTTACATTGCACTTATATTAACATTGTATCATTTGGAAAAAAAAAACTGTATGCTATTTATGTTATTTCCATAGCATATTTCTTGATTCATATCTTTCCATTTTAATCCCATATTATTCTAAGAAATGCACACATACCCTCCATCATATACTAAAAGTCTTATAGGTCAGATTTAGAACCTGTGCAGGGATTCCCAATACAAGAGCACAGTTGTCTTTAGATCGTGAGGAATATAATATTAACATTGCTCGTTTTGTCTTACATCTAGGTACTTGGTACTAGCATCCACAGATGAAATATACCATTCGTCTTTTGGTTTTCTGGGACTGTGTTACTTCACTTAGCATAAAATCTTCTAGTTCCATCCATTTACCTGCAAATTTCATGATGTCATCTTTCTTTACTGCTGCATAGTACTCCATTGTGTAGATGTACCACATTTTCTGTATCCACTCATTAGTTGAGGGGCATTTTAGTTGGTTCCAGCTCTTCACTATTGTGAAAATAACTGCAATTGCTTGTGCTTCATTAGTAGGATCGAAAGGTTACCCCTGGACAAACTGTCAGCCCATGAAAGGAAACAGCCAGAATTGACCAGAGTCCAAGTCAACAGCTCCAGAGAGAGTGGACTGTTTTACTTCTCATCCACCTGTGCCCCTTTTCTAAGCCTAGGGACACCCTGGAGGAACTCATCTCTTCTGTCTATGCTGTTGAGACCTTAAGGCCCTGTTGGTGAAGCACCTGGAGGAAGTAGAGACACATGGAGTTCTAAAGCCCCTGAAAAGCATTGTGTGCTATACTTGCTCTGGGAAGCACTCCCAAAAATAAGAGACGAGGAGGACAGGACCCTTTCTTCTACTGATGGGATGTCCTGAGCCACTCACAACTCATCTCAGGCTTGGTGGCATTGGTTTCTTGCTATTCGGCGACTACAAATCTTTCTATCTCCGTGCCTGACTTAGGGCCTGTCTGAGCGCGTTGCCCTCTCAGTTTGGCAGATGATCTGGGTGCTCGGTTAGTAACAAAAAGCTGGGAAGCTGAAGCAGGCAGCCCTTCCATTCCCATATCTCATACATTGAGATGGACAAGCGACTAGGAGCACTTCCCCCCTGTATATTCGCTGAAAATGACGATATTAACATGCGTTTGTCCCTGCTATTATCTACGGTCTTTGGACGAACCGCCACCTCTAAAGGAAAGGAGAGAAGAGAGCATCTCTTATGGCACGACACCGACGACCCCTACCATGAGAAGGAGCACCAAGTGGGTGAAATAATATGTTCACTCGACTCAGGGAGGTTCCCTCTCCTATAATGGAATGTTAGATCCCTGTGCTGTGATCAAACGACCATCTCTACCTATCTTTTAGTCCCCCAGGAGTTAAGTGTGTTCCGAATATATATGCTCCTATGCCTCGCTGGGGAGAAGCTCTCAGTGAATCGTGAGTATGGCAAAGGCTCTGTCACATTCTTTGGTGAGAAGTTAATCCTTTTTTGCGCTTGGAGCTCTGCGATACTACCAGCTTATGAAGGCACATTTATGGATAATCTTGATGATGGATATACCAATGTGCCAGTTATGACAACACACAAGGAGAGGTATGATTAGCTGGAGTACTGAGTACAACAAAAGTTTTATATAGATTCAGACTAAGTGTGGCTAAAGATTGCCAGCTCAAGACCACTTTTATCAATCCTCGAGTGTGTGTTCTCACAGCATACATTATATCAACTCTTATGAGCCTCAGGTGTCTTTATTCGTGTCCGAAGCAGTATCTGTTGGTAACTGCTGTTGTTAGAACTTGGTGGCTATGTACAATAGGTGTGATGCCGAATGAATCTCCTACCAGATGACAACTCTACCAGGTTTAACCATATTGGAAGACTTTGTGAATTTATCTCCAAGGGTAGTTGCAGTGCCGAGTCCCAGATATCACGTGCAGAAACGTGTCATCACTGTACATAATTTTTTCTTACACTGTCATGCCTAGAGAAATTCCACTTTGTGTTAAATGCTACCTACATTTTTTTTTTTTTTTTTTTATCATAACTTTGTTCCAGGTCAAGGGACAGTTGGTGTCCTAGCCTTTGCCAAGCTACGTGTATCTGGCCTAAATGGTTGTTGTGTAATTCTTCCGAGAGAGAAATACAAATAAATGCCCATAGTTTTGTATGCCATAATATCTGGTCTAAGTGAGAAGTTGAACGGATATGCCAGAGAAAAAAATAGAGCACATGAATTGACATTTTATAGTCGCCCCGCCTCAGATTTGATTGTGATGCTAAGCACCTAGCCAATCTTCTTATAAGGCAAACTGAAAACTTCCTTTTTTTTAGGGGTAAAATACCCGGGACAACCTGATGTTATACCCTACAAATTAACTTGCTGGTGAAAGTAGCTAATTGTTTATAGTAATAATATATTAATTCTAATAATTACCTGAAGAGGCAGAAGTTGTGAACGTCCATTTGAGATAATGTGTTTTGGATGGGAAACCTTAACTTTTTAGCTGTATCAGAAGTCATAACTTTGGTATATGTGTGCCATGTGTGTAGGCATATTATGTGGTGAGTGCACAGTGTGATAGGTACAAGTGTTCTAGCCTCATATACCCTTCTATGATGCACAATGCCTATTTGTGGTGCCTTTCTCCTACAATGTGTTCTATGAGATTCACACCATGCATACTAGTTTTCGGCCTGAGCACCGCACAATATGGCCGCATTTCTTCCCGTGAGGCGGCACTTAGTAGCTTAGTTAGAGGTGTTATCTACTTTCTATGTCTGTCTCAGTTCCCTCGAACCTAAATTATAGTAGAATCTCAGTTAATTTAAAGACGCAGATGACAATTTTTCCACTGCCGAGAGCTCCATGTAATTTTAACCGACTCTTCCTAGTCTTAGTAACCTGCAAAGTTACTTAAATTACTTATCCCCTCGGCCTGAAAGATGCTGGGGCTCAGTGGTGGAGTACTTTCTTATAGGATGGCCATATGACACGGTATTGGTTCTCGCGAATGCCAGTATAGGCTGTATATGAAATAGAAATTTATGAATTAATAAAAAAATCTGGGTTTTCGATTTGCTCTTTATATTTGAATATCTCATAGTTATTTTTCCCTCTCCATCTTAGCCTAATTTGCCTCTTCTGAGTCGGTTCTTTCTACTTACTTCGTGCATTCCTAGTATCTCTTCTCTTCTCCTATTATTTTCCTGGAGCCATCCCTTTAGTTTCTTTTGTGGTGCTTCTTTTGGCTATCTCAATTCCATTGCCTTTTTCTTCTCATTTGATGTTTCTCTATGTACTCTCAAAGTACATATTGTGTAGTCCTTGTGGTCTTCTTCGCTGCTCTACATATTACCCCAAACGTTTACTTTAATCTCAGGTTTCTTTCTTGTCTCTCTCTCTTAGTGAGCAGATGATTGGGCGGGAATCAATTATAGATGTCTGTTCGAGCGTTGACCACAAGTCAGCTAAGTTTATTATACTCTTTTCCTTTTCATGTGTTCTTGAATTAAGCAAGCAAATTTGATGGCATGTGCTTTTAATTAGAGCTACAGACAAGACATAGAGGTCCATGATAAAAGTCTAGCAAATTATTAGGGGAAGGAGACATCTCACTCTCTTTTATCTTCGGTGTCATATCTCGCCATGCGTCGAATTTCACAACTACCCACAACATAATCCTTTTGATTGACGGACTGGTTCTGACTTGTAATAAAAAACTCACACGACGCCCTCCTAGGTCTCATAAAACTCTCTGTTTCTCCTTGTATTGAAAAGGCTCAGTACTTAGGAGGAGATGCAATAAAAGAGAGTTCGATATTTGTTAACGCTCAAGATACTCTAAACTTGGAAATGGGACTAGATACATCAGATCATGTCCGTGTTTCACTATCTAGCCTGGAATCTACAGTAAAGAATACATTCTTTTTTGAAGGGACACAGTTTCTGTAAACAGGAAAAAGAGAGTATGAGTTCGTAGAAAGGATAATCATGAAGTTATAGTAAGCAACGCACGAGAGGATACCACTTCTGGTCAATATGTCGGTGTTCGTTTTTTGTCTAACCACGCCGACTCTTGCCTTGCCCAATCTTCATACTACCGAACTTGTAGTTATCATGTTCTCTCTACATCTCAATGTGGCAAGCATGCCTATCGAGTTTCAAGTATAATGTGCTTGACTTGTGGTCCTTGCTTGTACTATGTGGTCTCAGTGTGTCGCATGTCAGTTTCTTGTGTGCAATCATTTTTTGGCTTGTCTATTTCATTTGTTTTCTGAGCATCTCTCGAGAGCCTCTTTAGTCGAGCTCGTGCGATGGAGACTAAGTTATGGAGAGTACCAGGCTGTCAGTACTGCATTGACCGGAGTTTGCACCATCTGTCTTTCAGCTGGCTAGGACTGTGCATCTTATGACTGGTTTCTACGCGTCCAGTGGGTCTTTTGGGAGCTGCACCACGGAATATACATTGTTGGTAGACCTAGCCAGTCTGATAGATATGTTAAGAAGTTTCAGAGTGAGACCTTGGGTGCATGCTCTCTCAGTGCGGTCTCCGGAATGGCTGTAGGGTCTACCAGAGTGACAGCCATACCCCACTTTCTGGGTCTTATTGCATCAGACTCTGGCTACAGCAGAAATTTACATGTACAGAACCATATAGTTGGCTAGTTCTGTTCTTTTTTTTTCTAAATTAAATTTTTTTATTGATGGCTTTGTGCACTTCGTACGATTCATTTTCCAATTCAGTTCATGCATATTTACCTTTCCCTTCGCCCCCCACCCCCACCCGTCCTCAGATCATGTATTCTGCCATAACTGTCTTGCGTCTTTCTCTGTTTTTTTTTTTTTTCCTTGTTTTGACTATAAGTTATATCCATGTTGTTGCCAACCCCAGTACAACGCCATTCCTTCGTGCAAACAACTACACGGCCTGTTGTGTCCAAAAACCCCACAGCCCCACCATGCCGAGTGGGGACAGTGAGCACTGTTGTTTTGATTCAATCAAGTTGAATCAAAATGAGGGGGTGTCTCTTAGTACATGCGCTGTAGTTTCACCATTCACCCCAATCGGGCAGCCTTTACATTCTACCACACCCCGTTTTCCACAGGTTGTTCCCG
>VZQC01003716.1:56119-74073 GCA_009823505.1 Rhizomys pruinosus | reverse complement strand
AGAGGTTGTCACCTATATCAGAACTATGTTCCTTTATTGATAAGTAGTAGTCTACTGTCTGTGTATGCTACACATGTTCATTCATTCACCTGTTGATTGACTTACAAGCTGCTATAGATATTAGTTTACAAGTCTTAGTGTAGACTTCAAGTTTCATTTCCCTTGGGTAAATAATTAGGAGTGCAATTATCAGATCACACCTACCAAATGCATGTTTGACAAGGAATGCCTCTTTTATTTCTTTTATTTAAAGATTTTAAAAAATATTTTTATTTTAATTAATTTATTTTTATGTGTATGTGTTTTACCTGCAAGCATGTAAGTGCACCTGTGTCATGCAAAGCCCATAGAGTCTAGAAGAGGGCATCGGATCCCCTGGAACTGGAGTTATAGGTGTTTATCAGCTGCCATGTGGACCCTGGGAATCAAATCTGAGTCCTCTGGAAGAGCAGCCAATGCTCTTAACTGCTGAGCTAACTCTCCTGAGTGATTTTCCATGTGGTCATATCATTTTGCATCGCCACAGGACACCAAGTTACTGCACTTTTTTGGCCACCCTCTCCCTCTCACTATTCTGATGGACGGACATGTAATCATATCTCACAGGTTCCATCTGTTCCTGATAGCTAATGAGGCTAAGATTATCTTCCTGTGCTTTGTTGGCTGTTATATCTACTTCTGTTGAGTGTTTGTGCAAATATTCCATCAATTCTATGACTGTCTTCTCATCAGCTTTGGGGCGTTCTTTATAAACTCTGGATGCAAGTCCTTCTTGAGTCTTTCTTTGCAAACATTTTTTTTTTTCCATTCTTTGTCTTGTCTTCTCATTCTCTGAATGCCTTTCAAAGAAAAGTTGTTCTTTTCTGATGTAGTCCAATTCCTAATTTTTATTTTATTTTTTAAATTTAATTTAATTTGGGGATGGAGAGATGGCCTAATGGTTAAGAGCGCCGACCGCTCTTACAGAGGACCCGGGTTCGATCCCCAGCACCCAAATGGTGGCTGAGAACCGTCTGAAACTCCAATTCCAGGAGAACTCCAGTTCCAGGGGAATCCGACACCCTCTTCTGACCTCCGTGGCATTGCACGACACAGGTGCACAAACTTGCATGCAGACAGTACATTCATTCACATACAGAAATAAATTTAAAAAAAAACTAATAAAAATTTTTTAAATTTAATTTAATTTATTTTGGTGTGTGTGAGAGAGCATGGTATACATATGGAGTTTCTGGAGTCAGTTCTCTCTACCATCTGGTTCTGGGAATCGAGCTCAGATCATTAGGCTTGGCAGCAAGCCCTTTTACCTCCTGAACCATTTTATAAATCCAATTTTTTCTTTTATAATTTGTGCTTTCTGTGTCCTGTTTAAAGCATTTTTAGGGGGTCGGAGAGATAGCCTAGCGGTTAAGAGCACCAACTGCTCTTGCAGAGGACCTGGGTTCGATCCCCAGCACCCACATGGAGGCTAAGAACCGTCTGTAACTCCAATTCCAGGAGAACTCCAGTTCCAGGGGAATCCGAGACCCTCTTCTGACCTCCGCAGCATTGCATGACACGGGTGCACAAACCCACATGCAGACAGTACATTCATACACATACAAAAATAAATAAAAATTTTTTTTAAAAAAGCATTTTTATATGGCCTGTGGTAAGGGTTAAGGTTTATTTTCTTCCATACAGATATGCAATTTTTCCACGATCATTTCTTGAAAATGATACCTTATTCTTTAGTGAATTATCTTGAAAATCAGCTTAGCCTGGGGCTCTTCCCAGCACTTGGAAGACTGAGATAGCAGGATTGCTTTAAGTTTGAGGCCAGCCTGGGCTATGTCATTAGTTCAAGGCCAGCCTGTGATACATAGTAAAATTGTCTCAAAACAGCCACAGGGGCTGGAGAGATGACTCAGCAGGAAAGAACACTGACTGCTCTCACAGAGGCCCTGGGCTGGATTCCCAGCACCCACATTACAGTTAGCAACCATCTGTGCCTCCAATTCCAGGGGAATCTGATGCCTTCTTCTGACCTACATGGGCATTGGAAAATCAAAGGGTCATTCAAGTGTATATCTCTTCCTGAGCTCTCTGTTTTGTTTATCTATATTTCCGTAGATTAATTTTATCTGTATGAGTGTCTTGCCTGCATATATGCAAGGGAACTTGTATCATGCAATGCCTGTGGAGGTCAGAAGAGGGTGTCAGGGTCCCCTAGACCTGGAGTTATAGACTGTTACCTGCCATGTGGGTACTGGGAATTGAACTGCAGTGCTCTTAATCTCTGAGCCATCTCTCCAGCCACCTCTTTTTTTTGGGGGGGGGTACTTCCAATTAATTGCCCTGGCACTAAGACACAGACTGCCCTGGGGGCTCACTTGCAACAGATCTACAGATTCACTCTGTATGTGCCCAGGGATACCTGTGAGTTGGGAAAGGGGATGGTCAGGGTCTAATGTCTTCCAACCTTCCCCTGTCCCCAGCAGTAGACTCAGTTTCCCCAGCAGGGTGTCAGGACATATGCATGGATTTCCCCAGTTTATTCCTCAGGCTAATTCATGCCTACATATGTCCAGGGTCATAGTCATTTCCAGTGACGTCTTCAAATTTCAGCCCTCTCTCCAACAATAGTCCACTTGGGTCAGCTAACACTTTCTGCAATGTGCCTGCCAAGTTCCCCACAGTGACTCCCACCAAGTACTGATAACTGATAATAGCCAGGGAAGCCACATTGAAGATTTTAGAACGTATGAGATTACTGGGTTTAACCCCAGATCCTTCGCACAGGTTGAGCATGCATTCTCCTGCCGCCCCCCTGTCCCCCGCCCCAGGTCCTTGCACAGGTTGAGCATGTATTCTCCCACCCCCCGACCCAGGTCCTTGCACAGGTTGAGCATACATTCTCCCGCCCTCCACCCCAGGTTCTATATTTAGTTAGGATAGTGGGATGAACATGGTGTGTCAGTACATGCATTTAAAGGCAGCTCACAGGTCTTAGAAAGAGGAGGATCAGGACTTCAATGTGAATGTCAGCTACAAGAATGTATTCAAGGCTAGCCTACACTAAAAAACAAAAGGAAAAGAAAAGGGCTGTCATCAGCAATTCCCAGAAGTTAACTTGGCCACCTATTCATTTCCAGAGCATTGTGCCTAGGCCTCTCTTCCTGGCACAGGTTGTGGATGCTTCTGATCTGGGAGAGTGGGACTGGGAGAAAAGAGAACAGGGACTTTGGGTCTCTTCAGAGAAGCTGAAAATTACCTGAGCTTCTCTTCCTGTCCACAGACAGCACTTCCCCTTTTTCCAGATGGCCTTGAAAAGATGAAAGAGCTCAATCCATCACCATCTCTGTTTCCAAGGCAACTTTGAGAATGTCCCAGGCAGTGTGCATAGTTTGATCATGGCAGGGCCTGGACCCTGCTCCTGGACTGTCTAAACTGAGGAGCTTGAACTTCGCTTCCCACTAGGCTGGATAGTGTCAAGCAGTGCAAAAGCCAGCCAGGTCTGAAGCTCACTGTGTATGGGCCCAAGGGTGGAGGGGACCTTAGGACCTGACTATCATGAGTGTGCCAGCTTGGGGAAGCCTTTGAGGTTATCTCTAGGAAGCAGGGAGTGTAGCATTTCATTTGAGACCCTTTCATGTAGCCTGTCTATAGGGACACTTCCCATGAGAGTGGTACTTGATGTTTTAGGAATATGTAGGGAAACATGAGAGGTGCCAGCTGGCTCTGTTCACAGCCCGGCATCCTGAGGAACTGGCACCCCCAATGGGAAAGAAGTAAATCCCCAGGGTTTTGAGCCCAGAAGAATGTTCCTGTAGCAGTTCAGAGAAATCACAGAAGAAGTGGCATTAGATCTTGTGTAAGAACTAGATGCCCATGAGGCAGCCAAACTGCATTGGAATTGGAGGTAAAGAGTGCAAAATGCTTTGAACTCCCTTTTTCTTACAGATTTGTTGCCCTTCCTGTTTGACCTTTGAGAGAAATCAGCCATATCCTATTAAAGTGTCCTTCCTTCAGCAGCAAGTGTGTGTGCTTATGTGTGTGTGTGTGTGTGTGCGTGCACGTGCGTGTGTTTTCTCTGAGGGTGGGTTCAGTGGGAGGGAATGGAGTTCAGCTCCACTGATGAAACCAGTGGGTCCTCATAGCTGGCTGGTGTTCCTGAGCCAATTGGGCCATTGCATACAGTGCAGTAACCAGAGCACATGCCTCTCTTTCCTGAAGGGAGGAGAATTTTGAACCCTATCAAGGATACTGGACAGACTCCAGTTTTTGGTGGGATGTGATGGCTGAAGAGTCAAAACCACTGACCGCTCCTGCTGAGGACCTGGGTTCAGTTCCTAGCAACAACATGGCTGCTAACAAGCTTCCATGACTCCAGTTCCATGCCCTGTCTTACTGACCAATCCACAAGAGGGTAATGGCAGGCAGAGCAGGTGATGCGCTGAAACATGGATGCAGTGCAATAGATCTAATAAAATTGAAAAGGAGTTATTATACAAAAAAAGCTAAGAGGTGTGGCACATGCCTTTCAACATGACATGTAGCAGGAAGGGGCAGGAGGATTGCGGTGGTTTCAAGGAGCACCTGGTCATAACCAAATTTCTGTGGACGATCAAGCAGCAAGGGAACTTGTACTAGAAGTGGAGGTACCCTGTCCGTCGGCCGAGTGAAAGAAAAGGCAATACATAACAGTAACCAATAATAAATAAGTAATCATGAACCTTATTATCCTGAAAGATACTAGCTAATAACAGGAATGGATCTTGGGAATTACCGGGGGGGAGGGAGAAGGGGGAGAAGAGGGGAATTCACTGCTTCCATTGTTTAAAGCAGCTACTCTATGTGTCCAAGGTCAGGGACAGAAGAGAGACCGAGGGCCTGCAAATCAAGGGGGTTTTTGTAAGAGAATGTGCTCATAGGATGGGCAATGGAGGAGTGCTGTAAGAAAGGGTTGAGAGAGAGAGGGACAAGTCCTGTTGTGGGTTTAGCTTGGTGTTTTCAAGTCTTACCGGAGGGGTAACCTAGAGTCCCTAGAAAAGAACCAACAATGGAAGAAGTTTCCCAATCACATTGGTCTGTACCAGTGTCTGATGGAGGGGGAATGGGGGAGAAAAAAGGGGGAAGGAGGTTCATTTCCTCCCGTGCACTGGGTGCTGGGTGCTTGGTCCCAGTACCAGGGGGGGGGGTCAAAATGGATCCATGATAAGCCACAAGCGAGGACCGTGAGGTGACACTCGGGAAGGGGAGAAATCCTAGTGCAAAGGCCTGGCAGCAGAGTTCTGAAGCTGTTCCCAGTGGATGGTTTGCATGTGTATGGTTTCATATCTTTCATAGCAGAGGTCTCCTTTGTGTGGACCAAATGATAAGGTGGCTTTCCTTCTCTCATCTGGTTGTCATGGTGCACACTGGATGACATGGCTGTCCAGTACTGTACTCAGTCCCTTTCCCTCCCAGTGGTGGGTTGCCCCTGTTCCCCTCATGCATTCTCCTGCTGAAGTCTGGCTACAGCAAGTCAACTCAGCACAGCAGCAATTTCTGATTGGAAGAGCTGCTCTAATTTTAGAGTTGTTCTACCAATGATTGCTCAGTTTCAGAGGTGTCCAACGAATTATATCTTGGTGGCATGCCTCTATGGCACAAAACTTGGCACATTCATTCCCTGACATATTTTACCTTGTTTCTTTTAAAATAGCGCTCTGTAGTAAAGAGCTTGTCATGATACCTAGTACTATAACAAAAATTACCCATTAATTAAATGTGCCTAAACTGTACCTTTGTCAGAGAAGTTCAGCTTAGACATATGTTTTAACTTGTTTCCTTTATTTTTATTATTTTTAAAAAAACTAAAAGAAGACTGTACTGTCTGCGTGTGAGTTGGTGTACCAAGTAATAGTGGCCACGTTTCGTAGGTTGAGACAGAGGGCTGTCGATTCCCCGGAACCGTAGATTTCAGACAGTTTTCTTACTGGTGTGGGTGTTACAAATGGAACCTTGGCCCTCTGAAGAGCAGTAGGACGCTCTGCAATCACTGACTCTCTCGCAGCCCCAACTTATTTCTTAAAATATATGAAAATATCCATTTATTCAACAGGGTTGAGTCTAATACGTGGTCCGAGTTCTGACAGAGTTGGTCAGCTGAGCTCGTCACAGTCAACACACATCTAATCTACAAGGCATTTGTCTTCTGAAAGTTGCAAGCAGATGGTACTGCTGCTTGACTTTTAAAGGGCATTCTTAAATTATACCATGCCCCCAATTTGGTCTCAAAAAAGTTTAAAAAACCTATATTGAGGGAATGTTGTGGGCTGGTGATGTCTTTATGGTGTAGAGATTGAGGGTTTGGTTCATAGCACATGAGTATTAGTGCGCTCCCGATGGATTATAACTCACTCCCAGGGTATCTGAATCTCTGTTCCATGCCTCACAGATATGCCTTACATTAGAAAAAAAATAAGTTGGGTAATAATAACCCCACCACTCTCAAAGGAAGTAGGTTACCAGGAATTCCCTAGCACTGGACCCAGGCAACTCCCTGCTCTTTCCCTAGTAAAGGGTTGTATTTGTTGTTCTCGTGCGTGGATCCTGTCTCAGCACCTTCATTTTCCCCTCTCTAGTGGAAAAAACAAAACCAACAACAAAAAAAACCTTGGGGAATTCAGGTAGTGGACAAGCCACCCTGAAAGGCACAAATGTTCAGGGTAGTGGCCAGGTTTTGGCACATCCTCAGGAGAGTTTCCTGCAGAGATAATCTATCAATCTTGTCTTTATCTTTTCTTCTCACCTTTACCTTCCGGCTCCTGAAGATAGGAGGCTGATTTTTCCTCTTGCTGAGCCAGGCACTGATAAAGCTCTGCCTGTAGGCATTTTCTATTTATTACTCATCTCTCTCCCTTTACATTAAAAATAAATCTGGGGGCTGGAGAGATAGCCTAGCAGTTAAGAGCAGCCGACTGCTCTTGCAGAGGACCCAGTTCTATTCACCAGCACCCACATGGCGGCTGAGAACCGTCTGTAACTCCAATTCCAGGAAAACTCCAGTTCCAGGGGATCCGAGACCTCTTCTGACCTCCGCGGCATTGCACGACACGGGTGCACAAACCTACATGCAGACAGTACACTCATACATATGGAAAAATAATATAAATTTAAAAAAAAAAAAATAATAAACCTGGGGGCATGCACACACACCACCACACACATACACACACACACACACACACACACACACACACACACGCGTGAGAAACGGGCACCAGCTAGACTCAGACCAAAGGAACAGAGCCCAGGCACAGTGATGAACCTGGAGCCAGCAACCCTGCTTGGGGGGATGGAGTGTCTGGAGCAGAATACAGGAGAAGTTCAAAACCAATTGCTCAGGAAAAATAATTGTGGCTTTGGCCACACACTGCCAGGATCCAGTGCACCAGGAGACCACAAAACCCAGAATTATTTGAGCCTGTCACTGCCATGTTAATTTCCTTTTTTTCACATTTCAAGCCATTGGACAGTGGACTACATTCCTCAAAATGCTTCACATGCCTGTCTCGCCTGGCCAGAAACCTTCAAAGTTCGTACTGAGTTGGGGTTCTTTATCTAAACAGGATATCCTCAAAACTACACAAAGAAAATGTACCTTTAAACCTTATTGAGTTTTTTCTTATGATACTATTCAAAATTGAGTTTACTTGTACAGTTCTTTGCTTTTCAGTTTTTTTCTTGAGATAATATTTTTATAGTCTGACTCATTGCAAGATATGTTAAGTTGAATTCCATCTCAAGCATGCTTTTAAGATATTAAAATTCTAAATCTAATACGTGTGTACCCAAAAACCCTTAACAAAGCTTGCACACTTAATTAAAATGTCCTATACAATTCTGAGTAATTTAATTAAACGGATTCTAAACCATTCTAAAGTCAATTATGGACCACGATGCTTAAATACTACCACTGAGCGAGAAATAAACAATCCTGCCTGAATCTGTTTGTTATAACTAGGTATAAAAAGTACACCATTTTTTTAATTTCAGCATCCAGAAAGCAAAACAAGGTAGATTTTTATGGAGAAGACTGGCAAGCACTTTTAACTACTGAGCCAACTCTCCAGACACTACAAAGAGTTAGTAGATTTTTTAACTCTGTGTGTGTGTGTGTGTGTGTGTGTGTGTTTGCATATGAAGACAGGTTTAAGAGACATTATTTTAGTTAGCTCCATTAAATCACTGTGGTACTCAAAGCTCCCAAATACTGGTATGATTTCACTAGATGGTAGTTCCCCCTAACGTGGCAATGCTTTTAAATGGTTGCAAAGTGCCTGGCATGTCATTAGTTTCTGCTGAGTGGTGCAGGGACAGCTCATGGCCACCTTAGAGTTCCTAGCAATGGCCATTTGTGTGCCTGGCCAGAGGGAAGGAGGGGATATCAGCACCGTGGGCGTGAAGTGAGAGGAGAGTTTCCCAAGTTTGGTCTAGGTTCTGCGAGGTGCCAAAAAAAAAAAAAAAAAAACCAGAATGAACAGGATAAGTGAGGTTGATATGCAAAGGCCCTTCAGCTTCCCAGGAGACATCAAAGAGATAGCACCATGTAGAGGAAAGTAAATGGGAACAGAAGAGATGTGTTGCACAGAGGACAGAAAACAGTACTGCCCTGCAGACTACAGAGCTAGCACAGCGCCCAGAACGCTCTTGATGAGTGGCTATCCTCGAGAATCCAAGTGGAGGCATGAAAAACTCACCGTGCGGCAAAAGAAAAAAACAAATATCTATACCATCAGGAATGAGAACTGTGACAGGACTCAGGGACAGGATATTGGCTCAGCTTGGAGGTTTCCGAAATCTCAGATAGCCACCGAATGTTGGATTGGAGAATTGCACAGGAAAACTCTCAAGCGCAGGAATCAGTCTTTGATACAAAATTCATTTAAATTGCTGGTGCGACTCAGGGGGGCAATTGAGAATACTGGTTCACCAAGGGACCCAATTGTTGGCACACGAGGAGGCACACCAAAAATTTAAAAATAAAATTAGTTTTTTTATTGATTATTTTAAGTTTGTGTGCATGAGTGTATTTGTCTGAATGCATGTAAGTTCACCCATATTGTGTAAAGCCCTAGGAGGAACAGAGTGTGGGATACTGTAGAAATTATTGATTCTGGGACTGAACCCAGGGCCATCGCCAGACGGAGAGTTCTTAATCACTTCACATCATCTCTCCAGGGACGCAGTCTAAATCAAATTTTATTCATAATAGCACCACACATAAGAATGCTAATGACTGGTATTTAAGATTTTTTGAAGTTGTTTTAACTTTCAGATATATATCAAAATCGATCTCCAAACTATGTGAAGTACTCCATTAATTCAGTAAAAAAAATAACATCAAAAGCTAGGGGAGGTGACATAAAAAAAAGTCTTTAGATCCCAGCATTTGAGGCAGGTGGATCTCTATGAGTTTAAGACCATTGTGGTCCATATAGTGAGTTGCAGTACAGCTGGAGCTAGTGGGAGACCCAGTCTCAAAATAAAATACAAACAACCAACAACAACTAGAAAAACAATTCACTAATAACCATGTGATTGGAATTTGGTGCCATTTGAAAGGAATTTAGACAATTTATCAAAATGTTAAAAAGAATTACAACATGCTAAACAATTCTAAATCAACAAAAAGGGAAGCCCATGTCCACACAAAAATATATAAATGTTTACAGAATCTTTATCAATAATAGCCATAAAGAGAAAACCGGGACCAATGATCCCCATCGAGCTGTATTGGTTTTCCACATAATTCACACACAGTACACACACACTTGACAACGGGACATGCATATCTCTATATAACTTGATCTATTCTTCTATCATCATCTAATCTTATTATATATATATAGTCTCTTAGGTCTCTTCTCTACTCGCTATTCTATCTATTGAACTCCATAGGGTACATTTAAACATAAAGCTGAATGAAACACAGGTGCCAATGAATATTAGAAACACTGCACTAAGGAAATATCTGGAACTTAATGGATGTTAGCACCAGTCAAGAAAATGGTATTTGTTGAGGTTAGAATGTGACAATTCTAGGGAAACAGGAGAATTGAGTTGATGATGTATTCAGAATGTATTGTTGATATCTATATATAAGTATAGACAGAAATAATAACACCCAATATAGATATGGTATTGAAGCTTCCTATTGTGTATGTGGGGTGTTATATTACATTTTCTTTGTCAATTCTTCTGTCAACAGGAAAGATATTTCCAGTACTTAGTGAATTCCATATTCTTTTTGCCTACAGGAGTCCATGTCTGAAAAAATAAATAAAAATGAAGTTCCTACAATCTGAATCATCTCCTCCATCCTTGACAGCCTTTGTCAGAAATAATGCAGTAGGATCGAAAGGTTATTCCTGGACAAACTGTCAGCCCATGAAAGGAAACAGCCAGAATTGACCAGAGACCAAGATAAACAGCTCCAGAGAAAGCAGACTGTTTTGCTTCTCGTCCACCTTGCTTTTCTAAGCCTAGAGAACAATCTGCTGAGAAAGGGCTGCAATTGGGGTGAATGGATGAAACTACAGCAATATAGTCTGGATCTAATTGATCAACTTGATTGAACATATACAAGCCCCACCTGCTGGATGGTGGGACCATGCTCTGTGTGGGTTTGGGCCAACTGCTTGCTAAGTTGGTTTTACATGAGGATGCCTTGTACTCATACATTATTACTTATTGGTAAAAAATGAAAAAAAAAAACTGAGAGAAAGATGCAGGGACGGTTATGGCAGAATGCATGATCTGGTATGGGGTGGGGTGGGGGGGAAGGGAAAGGAAATATGCCTGAACTGAATTTGAAAAATGATGTATGAAAACAAAAGCATCAATAAAAATGAATAAAACATGAAAATAAAAAAATGAAAATAAAAAATGAAAATAAATGAATAAAATGAAATAAAACATAGTAAATTAGTAATGTTTTATACATTATATCTGGTGTTGTGGGCCTCTAACTCCATCTAGGTGAGAGACTTAAATCAGGAAGTTACCAATCCCCAAAGCTCCCTGTAACATAAAGGGATCATATTTCACAGTATAGCAAGTCATATGCAGAGAGGTGATATAAAAGTAGAAAGGTGTAAACACTGGCCTGGGAGTCACAAGCGTGGAGACTTGAGGCAGAGAAACAGGATACGTTGAGGTCAATCCAGGTTACAAATGACTTAATAAATCCAAAGTATGGATGAACTATCATAACGAAATAAGGTAACTATGAAGTCAGAATGAAAATAAACACAAATATGTAGCTAGATATAAGACCTTGTAATAGTGTGTGCTGCCAAGACTGAAAATCTTAGTTTGATCTGTCAGAACTACATGTAAAGAAAAAGGAAACAGCTGGGGCTACAGGGAGAGCTTGTCTCAAAAAGAAGCTCCCCTCCACCCAAAAAAGAAACTTTAGAAAATGATATTTTGAGAAGCCATTATGGGGCTGGAGAGATGACCGTAGCATGTTATGAGCGCCAACTGCTCTTGCAGAGGAGCCAGTTCGATCCGCAGCACCCACATGGTGGCATAGAGCCATCTTTAGACTCCAGTTTCCAGTGGGAGTTCCTATGCTCTTCTTACCGTCTGCTGCACTTTGCACGACAAGGGTCCACAGACCTACATGCAAGACAGTACATTCACCACATACAAGAATTGAAGTAAAACAAAGAAGCCTATTATGGAAAGAGCTAAAAGGGCGCCCCCTTTACATGCCATGGGTAATTACATGCTGTGGGACAGGGAAGACACTTGGGAAATGAGTCCTGTTGGAGGAGGAGTTGCTGGGCGACACTGAGCGAAAGACAAAGGCTGGAGCATAGCAACAGGTGTGCGCATGTGTAAAACTTTCAGCCAATCAGGGACAAGCTCGTCAGAGACTAGCTTTTTCTCCTGTCTTGTGGCGGTTTTTCCAGAAGCTCCAGCTGGTGAGGAAGCGAGCTTGTCTCCGTGGAGTGAGGATCTGGTTGAAGAAGGCCAGAGAGGTGAAGGTAGTCACTCACGGGAGACCAGTCATCATGGTTAGGTTGCGGCGTGTAGTTTAGGTGTGGTTTGGGGTCACACAGCCCAGTATGGTATTTGGGAGCGGCAGGGAAGCTATTCGAAGTGAGACCTGTCCTCCATCTTGGATTTCTTGGGGACCTATGACAGAAAAGCAGAGGAATGATCCTGAGTACAGGGGCTTGAGTTGGTGGCGGTGAGGTTGAGGGGAGGTGGGCTGAGAGGTGACCTTGAGAGGTCAGCGTGTAACCTTAGGGTTTACCGGCGGTTTCAGATGGAGTTTGTAATAGGCATCCAGGGGACAAAATGAGAAGCATTCACACTGGGAGAGCTAGAAGTTCAAGGGGACTGGGGGGGGGGGGGGATTTGGGAGCCAGGGAGGGCCTGCTGTGAAGCAAAGGGGACCGGACTCTGAAGGAGTTTAGCCATGGCAGGAACCTTTTAGAGTGGGAACTGTGGAGATGGCGGCTCTGGTGCTTTGGGGGGCCAGAGGATTGCGGGGAGGTGGAGGATCTGCAGTAAACTGAGGCAAGGGTTATAGAAGCAGTGTTGCTTTAAAGGTACCAGTGGCCATCTATGGGAGAGCAGGGCTCTGCATCTGGAGATGGGTGTGATAGCATCGGGTTGTGGTGTAGGTGAAGGGGGAAGGGCAGAGGGAAGAACCCGGGGTCCAGGAGAAGAAGGGGAACACAGCCCGACTGTCCTGGTGGTTGGGGGGTGTTATTATTGTTGGGGGTCCAGAGTGCACAAGGGGAGCTGGACAACAGGAGGAAGGACAGAGTGAGGAAACTGGTACAATCAGGAGATGGAGAACCAGGGACCGGAAGGAATGTGGCAGGGGTTGGAGTTTACAAAGAGGAGCAGTGTGAATAGGAACAGGGACAGGTCTGGGACAGTGAGAGCTGTGGGATGAAGAAGAGATGGGCACCAGGCCAGGAGATCAGGGTTAGTAGAAACTATGGGTTAGAGAAGGGACCTGGTGTCCAGGAAGGGATGTGGAGTGAGGAAGCACTTGCGGTAGTTGGTAGTGAGGTCAGCTGGAGCTGTTGGCTTTGGCTGGGCTGAAAAATGGGGAAGTGGGAGGAGCCTAGCAGGAGGTGTCCACATGTGCAGAAGTTTCATCCAGTCAATGAGGTGTCCCTTAGAGACCACCTTCTTTTATGCTCTGAGGGCAGTTTCTCAGAAGCTTCTGGTGGAGCGCAAAGGAGTTGGACTGAGTGGAGTGAGAATGTGGTTGAAGTAGGCAAGATATGAAGGTGGGCACTGACCCTTGGGAGACCAATTAATGTGATTCAATTTTAGGGTCTAGTTTAGGTGTTGCTAGGAGTCATGTAGCCCTGGGACTCTTCTCAGTGAGGCCTGTCCTCCATATTGACATTCTTGGGGGCCTGTGACAGGAAAAGGGTGAGATGTTCCTGAGCATCGGGGCTTGAGCTGGTGGGATTGAGGGTAAGGGGACCTGGGCAGACAGAGGTGAGCTTGGGAGGTCACTCCAGCCTCTGTCACATGAGACTTGATAGGGGATGTCAGACAGGCCCTGAGATTGGCATCAGCGGGGAAGACATGGCAGACTAGGATTAGACGGGTTTAGTGGCAACCAGGATAGGTAGAAACTGAAAATGCCTGGGCTGTGGGAGGAGAGAGGAGGAGATTTAGGAGCCAGGTGAGCCTGCAGTGGAGTGAGAGATTGTGCACTATGTTTGGAATTTGGTGGTGAGCAGGACAGTGTGAGCCAGGGAGGGGCAGGGAGCATGTGGGAGAGCTGGGGAGAGGGCAGATCTGCATTTAACAGATGTGGAACCAGGGGATCTGTTGTATACTGAGTGTGAAGATCTAGAAACAGTGTTGCTTTGAAATTATCTGTAGCCGGATGTGGTGGTGCAAGCCTTTAATCCTAGCACTTGGGTGGCAGAGGCAGGCAGATCTTTGGGAGTTCAAGTCCACCCTCATCTACAGAATGATTTCCAGGACAGCTGGGGCTACAGGGAGACCCTGTCTGGAAAAGACCAAAAATAAACTAAAATAATAAAAATAAAATAAAACTGTATGCAAACTATGGGTGAACTGAGGCTCTCCATCTGGAGAGGAGTGGGAGATGGTCAGGTTATGGTGGGATCGGGAAGGGATGTCTGCCCAGTGGAGGAGCTGGGGAGCACAGCTGGAGTTGATTGTGCTGATAGGAAATTAGTGAGTGCTAAGTGTCTGGGTACCCATGAGTAGCTGGATGATTCTGACCCACAGATGGGTTCTGTGATGGGTTTCCATGGGAGGACATGGCAGACAGGGAGGATCTTAGATTAGTGGAGGCCAGGAGAGCTAGAAGCTCAAAGGGAGATGGGGTGGAGGGGTGGTTTTGGGGGACAAGGTAGGGGCTGTGTTGGAGGGACGGGGACTGGGATGCTTGGAGTTTAATGTTGAGAAGAATACAGGGAGCCAGCAGGGATATGGGGTCAAGGGGGATTTGGGAGGGCAAAAGGTCTAGAAGTGATGTATCTCTAAAAGTAGCTGTGCACAGACTAAGGGTAAGCAGGAACCAAACCATTGGCAATGGGTAGGATGGGTGCTGTTTTCCTGTGACCTGGAAGAGATGGGTTTAGGTGGATGCACAGAGGCCTGAGGAGGGTTTGGGGAGCAGAGCTGGAGTGGCCTGGTATATTGGGAAGTCATCAAGTAACTTAATGTCTGTAAACTAATTAGAGCCTATTTCAAACTCTAAAGAAAAGGTGGTTTTAAAGGTGAGGAAAGAGAGGGTCCTAGAACAGAGGTGATATAATAGTGGAAGTGTAAATCCTGTAATGGGAGTTAACCATCTAGGACTTGTTGCACAGAGACAGGAGTGTTTTTTTTTTTGGGGGGGGGGGGGTCTTTTCAAGACAGGGTTTCCCTGTAGCCCCAGCTGTCCTGGAACTCGCTCCGTAGACCAGGCTGGCCTTGACCTCACAAAGATCTGCCTGCCTCTGCCTCCCGAGTGCTAGGCTTAAAGGCATGCACCACCACACCCGGCATAAGACAGGAGTTTGAGGGCAAGTCAGAATACAAATGATTAAAAAACAATGTAGGATAATTATTCTTCATAAACAAACAACGTTACTGTGCATAATGATTAAAAATAAGCACATATTTATAAAAAAATAAATAAAAAATAATAAAAATAAGCCCATATATTGGCTACATGGCTCACCTTTATAATCCTGTGTGCTTGGAAACTTTAATTTGATCTGTCAGAACTACATAGTAGAAAGAAAAAAAATTCACTTTGGCCTTCCATACATGATATGTAGATAGACAAATAATAGATGAATGGATAGATAGATAGATAGATAGATAGATAGATGATAAAGAGATGAGTTAAAAAACAGCTTGAGGGATTTCACAACAACTTTAGATGACTGATAACTTCAATAGAACCAGTATTATTTGGCAACATTGACTGGCCATCCTAGACACCCATCCTTAATGAACAAAAAGACCCTGACAAAAAAAAAAAAAAAAAAAAAAAAAAGGATAAATACTAAAGATATTATGGAAATAAAGTAAACCAGTCACCAAAGACATGCACTGTATGAATCCATCTGTGGGAGACAGAGTAACAAAAGTCAAAGAAACACAAAAATAAAATGGGTGTTGCCAGGTGCTAGGAGAGAAAGAAATAGTTGTTGTTGTATTGTTTTTTTAAATACATTTATTAGTTTTATTTTATGTGTATAAGTGTTTTACCTGCACTTAGATATGTGCACCACATGTGTACACTGCCCGTAGAAGCCAGAGGAGGTTATTGGATCCCCTAGAACTGGAGTTATGGACAGTTGTTAACTGCTATGTGGATGCTGGGAACCAAACCCATGTCCTCTGCAAAAGCAGCAAGTGTTCTTAACTGCTGAGCCATCTCTCCAGCCCCAGGAGTTGTTCTTTAAAGAGTACACTTTGTTTTGCAAGAGGACGGGAAATTGACTGTATAACAACATGAATATACTGTTCTACTTTGGTTTCCTGTAGCTGCGATAAACACCATGACCAAAACCAACTGGGGGAGAAAAGGCCTTTTATTTCTTCTTACAGGTTATAGCCATCATTGAGGGAAGCCAAGGCCGGAACTCAAGCTAGGAGCCTGAAGTGGAGACCACAGAAGAACCTGCTCACCAGCTTCCCTTCTCTGCCTTAATCAGCAGGTTTTCCAATACAGCCCAGCTGGCCAGCTTAGGGATGGCACCACTCAAAGTGGGCTGGGCCCTTCTGCATCAACTAGCAGTTAAGAAAATGAATCGCGGGGCTGGAGAGATGGCCTAGCAGTTGGGAGCGCCGACCGCTCTTGCAGAGGACCCGGGTTCGATCCCCAGCACCCACATGGCAGCCGAAAACCGTCTGAAACACCAATTCCAGGAGAACTCCAGTTCCAGGGGAATCCGACACCCTCTTCTGACCTCCACGGCATTGCATGACATAGGTGCACAGACCTGCATGCAGACAGTACATTCATACACATACAGAAATAAATAAAATTAAATTTAAAAAATTAAAAAAAAAAGAAAATGAATCGCGGGGCTGGAGAGATGGCCTAGCAGTTGGGAGCGCCGACCGCTCTTGCAGAGGACCCGGGTTCGATCCCCAGCACCCACATGGCGGCTGAGAACCGTCTGTAACTCCAATTCCAGGAGAACTCCAGTTCCAGGGGAATCCGACGCCCTCTTCTGACCTCCGCGGCATTGCACGACACGGGTGCACAAACTTACATGCAGACAGTACATTTATACACATACAAAAATAAATAAAATTAAAAAAAATCCCTCTCTATCTTTTTTTGGGGGGTCTTTTTGAGACAGGGTTTCCCTGTAGCCCCAGCTGTCCTGGAACTCACTCTGTAGACCAGGCTGGCCTTGAACTCACAAAGATCTGCCTGCTTCTGCCTCCCAAGTGCTAGGACTAAAGGCGTGTTGCCACCACGCCTGGCTTATAACTCTTTTTAAGGTATGTGCCATCATGCCTGGCTGGACTTTTTCTTATACAGGGTCTCACTATGTAGCCTCTATTTCTCACTATGTAGCAATACCCTTCCATCTCCCCCAGCCCCCTGCAGTTCAGGAATTAAAGGTGTGAGTCACTATGGGTCACTATGAGTTTTGGGGAATATTTAAAGATACTGCCAGCCTGGGATACATGAGGCTCTGTTTTTTAAAAACTATATATATAATTATATATAACTACATACATATTACACTATATTGCAAATCTATATGTAGTCTAGAAAAGATGGGTTTAAAAAAAACTGCTTTGTAAAGTGTTGCTGCCCTCTGCTGGAATACTTGTGTATGTGCTACTGGAGATGTTTGGTTTTCAGCAACAAAGGCCTGAAGTTAGTACACACCAGCGCAGCATTACTTTCTGGTCTTGGAACCCAGAGCTTCAACGAATCCTACAAATGTCAATTTATATTTTATTTTTGAATATATTTAACTTTTTTCATAAAAAGATTGTGTATTTAAAAGGTACATGGGCTGGGCATGGTGGCGTACACCTTTAAACCCAGCACTTGGAAGGCAGAGGCAGCAGGATCTCAGTGAGTTCAAGGCCAGCCTGGTTTACATAGAGAGTTCTAGGACAGCTGGAGCTGCAGGGAGACCCTGTCTCAAAAAAGACCAAAAGAAAAAAGAAAAAAAAAGGCACATTGGTTGGCGGTACAGCCCAGTGGCAGAATACTTGGTTCAACCTCCAGCAGCACGAAAATTAAACATCTGTTTTAAATATATAGTTATGACATGATAGATGCTCCTAGAGTTGAGGCTTGGAGTAGGAAGGGAAAACCTGTAGCCACCTTACCTGCTTTTCACATCTGTGTTCCATCAGTTTCTCCAGTCATATTGACTTCTTTTAAAACATTCCAAAAATAATGCTTTATATGGAATGTGATTTCTTTTTTTTTTTTTTTT
>VZQC01003716.1:41952-55894 GCA_009823505.1 Rhizomys pruinosus | reverse complement strand
ATTTTTTTTTTTTTTTTTTTTGGTCTTTTCGAGACAGGGTCTCCCTGTAGCCCCAGCTGTCCTGGAACTCACTCTGTAGACCAGGCTGGCCTTGAACTCACAAAGATCCGCCTGCCTCTGCCTCCCAAGTGCTAGGATTAAAGGCATGCCCCACCATGCCCGGTGGAATGTGATTTCTTTAACATTGAAAACTGCACACTACAGACTGGGGATGCAGGTGGCTAGCTTGTATCAAGGCTCTCAGCCTCATCACCGTGCCGACACACACACACACACACACACACACACACACACACACACACAAATAGAGAATCAAGTAAGTAGTTCACATCTATAATTCTAATGCTTAGGAGGCAGAAGCAAGAGAATTATCTATGCTATCTAGCAAGTTCCAGGTCAGCAAGGACTACATACAGAAAGAAAAGCAAACCATGAATTATCATAAGGCCTTTTGTATACAGATAAAGAAAACTGCAAAAATAAGGTCTTTCATACAAGAACAAGCCTCTTGTTTCCGCAGTGCTGGGTACTGCTACTGAACTGCAGCTCTTAGCCCTGCAAATGTTTTTAACTAATTTAAAAATTAGCTAGAAGGCTCATTTTATGGTTTACCATTTAATGCTTCCAGAAAATTCTGACTTGCTGAAAGGAATATAGTGGTGGAAGGAAAGAACAACAGTAGCTTAGCTTCCTTTCGTAACTCCTTCTCCCCTGTACTGGGGTCTAAACCCAGGATGGTGAAAATGCCCAGGCAAGTGTTCTACTGCCTAACTTATATCCTACAGCCACTATTAATTTCTTCTATACCCTTATATTTCCCTTTGAAAGTCTTACACTGTAGTACAACCTTGGGCTGACAATAATGAAAAGTCTTTCAGGGGGTGGTGGTACATGCCTTTAGTCCCAGCAGGACTATGTCTATGAGTTCAAGGCCAGCATAGTCTAGACAGAGAGTTCCAGGAGCGCTGGGGCTACAGGGAGACCCTGGCAAAGAGAGGGGGATAAAAAGCCTAAAGTTAACTTTATTGAGGTTTTCACAGTAATGCCCTAACTGATTTTGTTCCATTCTACCTAAAACCAATGTTCTAGGAGGGAAGAGCTCAGATGATCTTTTTAGACATATCTGGGACCAAAGATGTATCTCAGTGGTAGAGTACTTGCCTAGAATGTGCAAGGCTATGGGATCAATACCCAACATCTCTCAAAAAAGTGGTGATGCCTTTTTGTTAGATTTTTTTCAGTACTGGCAGTTGAACCTAGGGCCTTCTGCATGCTAGGCAAATGCTCTCCACTCAGGACTATCCCATTAGTATTCACACTGCCCCTTTCATGGTTCACAGAGGCACTTCCCTAGGAAACTGTTCCTGCCCCACTCTGTTTACTGTCACCACAGCCATCGGCGCTTCCTAGCTAGAAACCCCTTTGCTTTTCATGTTGCTTTCTCATTCCTCCTTTTTCTTACTGTCTTTTCATGTTGCTTTCTCGTTCCTCCTTTTCTTACTGTCTTTTCTACCCAGAGTTCCTTTCATGCTCCATATCTTGTCACTTCCTCCTCATCTCTGGTCTTTAACATCTTTCCTCTTAAGATGCCCTTAGCTGTCTCCTTTACTTGAGTGTATTTGTGAGCAGAACTGTATCCTACATTCCATTCCATGTCTTGGCAAACACAGGTTGTCCAATAACTGATTGCTAAACCACTGAGTGGCTATAGTAAATGGGTACCAGCTCCAAATGATCCAAATTGCTGAAATGTCTCTCACACGTATGCGGGGGAGGAAAGGTGGAAATAACTATTAGCTGCCTTTTGTATGTCGTGTGTGTCATGTGTTACCATCGTTCTTTCCCTCCAGAATACTTCACTGTGGGTGGGTGTGATCTGAGCTTAGGTGTGAGCTAACATTCCAGCCAGCATGTCCCAGAGGCACAAGTGAGGATCATGGGACCTCTCTGTTTACGCCCACAAATTGGGATGATGTGATGCTACGAGGGTCTGGGATTGGCTGCTAGGTGGTGATGTCACACTGCCTATATATTGACATGTTGCATTTGAATAAATGGCCATTTTGTATTTGGAATTGCACTCTGCCATGCGTCCTCTGGCTGTGCTTTTGAGAGCATGCTTTCTCCATGGCCTATCCCATCGTGGAACTGACCCCTTACTACACTTCACTGTGACTGAATGGACTTGAGGAACTGAATACCATTGCACGTTATGTGACTTTTACAAAACCTAACATTTGTCATTGATTCCACTTTAGATTTGGTAAGAAAGAAATAGATGTCTTAGTCTGTTCAGGCTCCTGTAACAGAATACCACAGTCTAGGTGGCTTAAAAACAATGTAATTAAGGACAGATAGAGAGATGGCTCAGCTTTGAGCACAGGCTGCTCTTGAAGAGGACCCAGGTTCAATTCCTAGCATCTGCATGGTGACTTAACACCTTCTTCTGGCCTTCATGGGCATTGCATACACATGATATACTTTACATGCAGCCCAAACACTCATACACATAAAATAAAAATTAAAAACAATGGCATTTGTTTATCTTCTGACAATTTTGTGCACATATCTAATGCATTCTGATACTTTCTCTCCCTACCCTCTTTTGTCTCCTTTCCTTTCCATCCCTAAAGAAACAGAATCAGATGCCGGGCGTGGTGGCGCAAGCCTTTAATCCTAGCACTCGGGAGGCAGAGGTGGATCTTTGTGAGTTCAAGGCCAGCCTGGTCTACAGAGTGAGTTCCAGGACAGCTGGGGCTATAGGGAGACCCTGTCTCAAAAAGACCAAAAAAAGAAAGAAAGAAAGAAAGAAAGAAAGAAAGAAAGAAAGAAAGAAACAGAATCAGTAGAAAATACATGTAATACATGTGTGTGTGTTTATATGTAAATATATATAAATGAATATTTATGGAGTTATTAGATTAGCTCACAGGATAGAGACCAAGTTTTCCAACAATGGCTGCAGCACACTGGAGAGGCTGAGAACCTCGTAGTTGCTCAGTCCATGAGGCTGGCTGTCTCAGTAGTCCCGGTTTGGCGCTGAAGGCCTGATGGATTCCAGTCTTCTGTCTTCATTGGAATCCAAGGAGTTGGTCACAGCAGCAAGATGAGCTCACCACTGAGACACCAGTGGGAAAAAAGAGTTCCCTTCTGCCATGGCCTTTTATATCAGCTGCCATCAGAAGGTAACACCCACATTTAGGGTGGGTTTTCCAGCTTCAAATGATCTAATTAGCAGGTCTCTATCTCATTTGAGTTAATCCCAGATCCAGTCAAGTTGACACCCAGGATTAGCCATCACAACCCCCACCACCTTTCATGACTTTTGGTTTTGTAACCTATTTAGTTTAACCAGGGCTATCTGTGTGAGCCTAGGATTGGTAGTATCCATTGGAGCCTGGTGGGGTGGTAGGTACACAACTAAAGGCGATGACTCCTCTTTTCTCCAAATCTATCAGTGGCAAACAGTTCAGCAGCAAGCAGTAGCACCCTCTGAGACTGAGGGCTGAGCACTCACCCTGTCACTTATTCTCAGCCTCTGGGCAGCCATGAGTCTCTGTATTTACTACTTACTATTCCCTGAAAAAGAGAGGCTTCTCTGATTAAGGCTGAGAGTAGCATTTGTCCAAACACAAATATTTAGAAGGCAGTTTGATGCTAAGTCAGTTCATCATCTTGCCTGGCAGTTTGGCCTTGGAGTTCATCAGGCTCACAGCCGGGTGAGACAGTTGATGCCTTTCCCCCACCCCTAGCAGGCAGCATCACACTTTCTGGGTCTATGAAAGCTAACCAGCAAGGAGGAGGCCTCTACCTCAGTCACAGCTTGAAATTTCTCCCTTACCATTCTGGAGACTGAGAAGTTCAAGGTCAGGTACCGGGCGATTGTTTGGTGAGAGAGGACTTGCTGGTCTGTGGCCAACACCTTCTCACTATCTCTTCACACAGTACAAAGAAGACAGCTCTCTGGAGTCATTCTGATGAAGGTACTAGTCTCAATCATTAGGGCTGCACTCTGGGACCTAACCACCTCCCCAAGGTTCCACTTTCAAATACTGTAACATCGAAGATGAAGTTGCACCATACGAGTGTTGAGAAGACATAAACATTCAATGGAGACCAAGAAAACAGTGAAAATTTTCTTGAATAACTTCAGAAGCTTAAATATTTAAAATAAATTACCTTCTGTGGAATTCTATAGGAATATAGCAGGTGTACCCAACCAATTCCTGGGTTGCATGTGACCAAGGATAATTATGAATGTTGCTCAACATAAAATTATAAACTTATTTAAAGCATTATGAGATTTCTTGGGGGGGGTTGTTTTGTTTGTTTGTTTAGTTGTGTTGCAAAAAGGAACTGGCAAGACACTGGGATTGGTTCAGGAAGCAGTCCTTATGTTGGCTTCAGCCTAGTTCAGAAGACTTAAGTCTCAAACCCTGTACCCCAAAGGGTAGAAGTCCTTATATTTTATAGTTTGAGTAAGTTACAGCATAGGTACATTACCTATTGATTGGCTAAGAGTAAAAAGTTCTAAAAAACAAGGAGATTGTCTAGTTTTGGGGGAAAAAACAACAACTGTGAAAACAGAATTGAGAAAGTTTTGTGAGGACACAGGCAAGTGGCTCCTGGGGTAGAGCCTGATGGAACGTTCAAGGAAAATAAGAATTGTAATATTTACCTTCTTTACCTTCTCTCTTCATGTCTGTACTAGCTTGTCAGTACACATCCTGCTTTGTGGTTGGAACACTGGCATCGCTCACGGCAGCTTATGCTTCCTCTTTCTGTTTTTCTCAGATGACAACTTCTGCAGAGACTTTCAGACAGAGGATTTCATTTTAAAGCACTGTTGTTTTTTCTAAATTTATAAAAGTCTGCGTGGTTTTAAGACTTGTTGTTAACCAACCAATGTATAGGTTTATTTTCCACTCACTGCCTGCGGTACAAAAGAGCTTCCTCCTTTCCAGGTCCAGACTTTGAGACTTAAGTACTCTATAGACAAGGCTGTGGCCTCAATAAAGCCTGCTTCCTGAATCCCAATAGTGTCAGCATTCTAACCACAAACTTATCAGCTGAACTTTCTTGACAGAGGACAGAATCAAGGAAAGAGAGAGAGAGAATTGAAATCCCTGTTTTTGTTGATTTTTCCCAATTTTCCATCAGGCTCTTTGTCAGTTACTGCTGTTGCTGCTGCTATTGTTGTTTTAGAATTAAACTGTATAGTGCTCAAGCATGAACTCTATAAATAATAGCATTGTGTTGTAATGTTGACAAAAGGTTGGACAAGCCTAATTCTTTTTTTTTTTTTGGTCTTTTCAAGACAGGGTCTCCCTGTAGCCCCAGCTGTCCTGGAACTCACTCTGTAGACCAGGCTGGTCTTGAACTCACAAAGATCCGCCTGCCTCTGCCTCCCGAGTGCTAGGATCAAAGGCGTGCACCACCACGCCTGGCATTCTGTCTAGGATTCTATGGATATGCTCTGGTATAACAGAGTAGGAGTAAGGCAGGCTACTTTCTTGACAATATTCACCAGATTCCAACTAACTTCATGTTTTCCATCTGCCATAGCCCCAACTCCAGCTTGGAGGATCTTGCTGATAGAGAAGGGAAAAGTGGCCCAGATATATCTTCTATTCTTCCACCCTTATTCTATGTCATTCTTTTTTTTTTAATTTTTTTTATTAATTTTATTTATTTCTGTATGTGTATGAATGTACTGTCTGCATGCAAGTTTGTGCACCCGTGTCGTGCAACGCCGCGGAGTTCAGAAGAGGGTCTCGGATTCCCCTGGAACTGGAGTTCTCCTGGAATTGGAGCTTCAGACGGTTCTCTGCCGCCATGTGGGTGCTGGGGATCGAACCCGGGTCCTCTGTAAGAGCGGTTCGTGCTCTTAACCGCTAGGCCATCTCTCCAGCCCCTCTATGTCATTCTTATACCAGGACTTTAGTATGTCTCTATATATCCTTTTTATTTTAAAAATGTACTTACAGAACTGCCCTATTTTTATTATAACATACAAAGTAATGAATTTCATATATGTATATCTAAAATTAGACTTTGCTTTTATTTTCCCCCATGAGGGCTCTTGAATGTGATTTTTCAAGATCAAATTAATTGAGGTGGAAAGACCCACCCAAAATGTGGGTGACACCGTTCCATGAGATGGGGTCCCAGAGGAAATAGAAAGGGAAAGTGAGCTGAGCACCTGCATTTTACACTCTCTGCTTCCTAACCACAGATACAATGTGGCCAGTTTCTTCCTATTATCTATCTATATCTATTGTCTTCTTTCTATCATCTATCTATAATCTATCATGTATAATCTATTATCTATCTACTTATCTATAATCTACCTCTTATACTCCTATCTAGCTAGCTAACTACCTATCATCTATCTCTCTATCATGTATCTATCATCTATCATCTTTTTCTATCATCTATTATCTATGTATCATAGATCTCTACCTATCATCTATGTATCTAATCTATATGTTATCTATGATTTGTCTACCAAGGACATAAAAGAGTGAGGAGCACATGAGAGGGGGAAGAGGCCCAACGGGAGTGGGAAATCAGAAAGGGTAATGGGATGCATGTGACATGGAAGCAGAAGATACTACTCGGGAGTCTGCGAAGAGGAGCGGTAGGAGAGGAGAAAGTGATTGGGTAGAGTCTGGCAATATTACATATTTGTCTTGCAACACACATGGCATGAAAGAAACTTAAGGAAGGAAGGGTTTGTTGGGCTGGCAGTTGCAGGTACCAGCAGCTTTAGGCAGCACTCTTGACTGAAAATTTCTTTGAGCTTCTTGATTTACCTGCAATAAACTAGTCAAAATCTTGGGCCCTGAGAGTTGTGAAATTAACCAATTCCAAGTCTTCTTCTTGTTGTTTGTTTATGGATACCTATGCTTAACTTGGTGTTATTTTTTACTTTCTCCTATGCCTTAAAGAAGAGACTCTGAACTCAGCCAGAGGGCTGTATGCCTCTTCTAAACACACTACTGACACATATGTCAGCAGCATTAATCTTAGGTCCTAGCCCAGAGCCACCAGAGGAACAGAACAATTCAGAAATAGAGAATAAGGCATTCGTTGCCTAACTGCTGCATTTTATTAGATTAGCTGTCCAAGTTCCTTCCTTCTCCTTGAACTCCTGCTTCAATGGAGGCAGGGGGGGAGTGCCCACCTAGTCAGATGTGCACCAGTCAACCCCAAGCAGCCCCTTGACCTAGTCCTAAAACAAGAACCCCAACAGAGAAATTACTCTCTTAAATGGAAAACAGCTCCTAGAGATATGTGTTACTTACATCTGTTGTGGTTCTGGTCTTAAACATTTCCTGCCTCTTAAGTATTCTGCTCAGCTAAGACTGAAGGTGTGGGGATTGAGTACAGCCAGGGTGAGACCTAGCAGACAAGATTGCCTGGGAAGAGCCTTTCTCCACCCATCTTCTTGCTGGGGTGTTGTCTGGCTTGGGTCTCCTGCACACTGTCTGTCACAGCTGCTGTGCTGTCACGTGAATTTAGGAATTGCTTTTTTCTGTTTCTATGGGGAAAGTCATTGTAATTTTGACAGGAATTACCATAAATATATATGTCATTTTTGAGACTATAGCCATTTTCACAAAATTAATTTTGCCAATCCAAGAACATAAGAGGTCTCATCATCTCCTAGTGTCTCCATCAATTCCTTTCTTGAGTGCCTCAAAGTTTTCATTATAGAAGTCTGTCACCTACTTGGTTAGGTTTATTCCTAGATATTATATTATATTATATTATATTATATTATATTATATTATATTATATTATATTATATTATATTTATTTATTGGAAGCTATTATGAATGAGAGTTTTTTCCTGATTTCCTTCTTGGCATATTCATTATTGATATGTAGAAAGGCCATTGATTTTCTTTTTCTTTTCGAAACATGGTCTCCCTGTAACCCCAGCTTCCTGGAACTCACTCTGTAGACAGACTGGCCTTGAACTCACAAAGACCTGCCTGCCTCTGCCTCCCCAGTACAGATCAAAGGCATGTGCCACCGCACCCGGCAGGCCATTGATTTTTGTATGTCAGTTGTATAGCCTTCTATTTTGATGAAAATGTTTATGGCATCTGAGATTTTTCTGATGGAGTCATTGGACTTCCTTAAGTATAGGATCGTGTCATCTACAAAAAGGGATCATTTGAATAATTTCTTACTTGTATCTCTCTTATTTCTTTCTCTTGTCTTATTGCTCTAGCTAAGACACCAAGCACTATGTCAAATAAGACTGGAGAGACAAGTGGGAACACGTGTCTCATTCTTGATTTTAGAGTGTTTTTAGTTTTCACTCATTTAGGATAATGTTAGCTATAAGATCATCGTATAGAGTATTTATTAAGTTTATGTATTCTGGTTTTCCTTTAAAATGAAGTGATACCAATTTTTTAATGGTTTTTGTGTAACTAGTGAGATCATATAATTTCCATTTTTAAGCTTATTGTACTTGTTATATTTATTGATTTACATATATTGAACATCCCTTGCATTCTGAAACTAACTTGGTCATGGTTTCTAATCTTAATGCATTCTTGAATTCAAAATTCAGGAATCTCATTGAGAATTTTTTTTTATTGCCTACTGCAAGTCACTTTTATTTTTTTTATTTTTTTATTTTATTTTTTTTATTTTTAAGGGATTCTACATTACAATGACACAGTTGTTTGCAGATAGCATTAATGTCACTCATTATGTCATACAATCAGGTAACTGGTGCATTTTGCAAATATCTATGTCCAAATTTTGAACAACCCAAGGTTCCCATAGACCAGTTGGAGAAGCTTGTATGCACAGACATGTTGATCAATCAGGAGTCCAGACTATATTCCTGTAGTCTCATGATTCACCCCTTTCTCTCCACAGCCCTTACAATCTACCACGCCTCCTCTTCCGCAGTTTGTTCCCTGGGCTTTGGGAAAGGGGCACAAGTGGGTGAGAAGAAAACAGTCTAATTTCTTTGGAGTTGTCATTTTGGAAATGCCTGTACATCCAATAGCTTTGTTAACATTGAGNGAATGAGGGCAAGAAAGATAGCTCAGGGGTTAAGAGCAATGCTCTTATAGAGGACCTGGGTTCGATTCCCAGTACCCACATGGTGGCTAACAACCATCCATAACTCCAGTTCCAGCCAGGGCATCTAACCACTGTGGGCATTGCAAGATGCAAGTGCACCTTCCGACATGCAAGCAATACACTTGTACACATAAAATTAAAAAATGTTTAGGGGCCGGAGAGATGGCCTAGCAGTTAAGAGCGCCAACTGCTCTTGCAGGGGACCCGGGTTCGATCCCCAGCAGCCACATGGTGGCTGAGAACCGTCTTTAACTCCAGTTCCAGGGGAATCCGACACCCTCTTCCGACCTCCAGGGCATTGCACGACATGGGTGCACAAACCTGCATGCAGACAGTACATTCATACACATAAAAAAAATAAAATTTAAAAAATGTTTAAACATTAAACAATGGATCATAGCTTACCAAATAAAACAAGATGCTATGAGTTCTGCTGCAAAGTATAAATATACGACTAAATGAGGAGAAGAAACTCTTCTTTTCTGTGGAATCCAACCAATAATGTAGATGAAATCCCAGGATTTCATAACTGATCAGACAGTCATCATCAACCCTAATGTATACAAGCCAGGAGAGAACTGTGAAAAGTACCAAACCACTGTTGTTTAAACCAACTAAATTTTTTTTTGGTGTTTTTGAGACAGGGTCTCTCTATAGCCCCAGCTGGCCTGGAACTCACTCTGTAGACCAGGCTAGCCTGATCAGAGATCTGCCTGCCTCTGCCTCCCAAGTACTAGGATTAAAGGCGTGTGCCACCACGCCCAGCAACCAATTAAATTTTGAGATGGCTTGTTCACAGCAATATATCATTGGAAAACTTTTGAAACAAATAAGATTAACTAGCAAGCCTGAGCATGTGGCATAGTGATGCACACATGTAATCCCAGCATTCGGGAGGCTGAGGGAGAAGGACAAGTTCCAGGCCATCCTAGGCATGGTGGCACACACACATTCAATCCCAGCACTTGAGAGGCATAACCAGGTGGATCTCTGAGTTCAAGGCCAGTCTGGTCTGCATAGGGAGTTCCAGGCCAGCCAGGGCTACATCATGAGACCCTGTCTAAAAAATTATTATTATTATTATTATTATTATTAATTTAATTAAAATAAAAATTAAAAAAAAAAACAGAACAAATGCTCTTGCAAACCTCTAGAGCTATGTCGTCCTGGCTGCAGCTACCGGACATGTGGCTATGAAGCCACTGAAACATACAGTACAGAATGAAAGTATGTCAATAATTTTATAAGGATTTCATGTTGAATTAATAATTATAAATTACGGGGCTGGAGAGATAGCCTAGCGGTTAAGAGCACCGATGCTCTTGCAGAGGACCCGGGTTCGATCCCCAGCACCCACATGGCGGCTAAGAACCGTCTGTAACTCCAATTCCAGGAGAACTCCAGTTCCAGGGGAATCCGAGACCCGCTTCTTACCTCCGCGGCATTGCACGACACAGGTGCACGGACCTGCATGCGGACAATACATTCATACACATACAAAAATAAATAATAATAAAAAATTAAAAAAATAATAATAATTATAAATTACTTAATTTAAATAGGCATACTATTACAATTAATTTTACCTGCTTTGTTTTATTTTGTAATATGGCCACCAGAAAATGTTTAATCATTTATGTAGTTGAATTATAGTTCTGTTCTGCACCCCTGTCTTGGAGAGAGTAACTCTTTTAAGTTTTTACTTAGAAACAATAAAACAGCTAACAGATCTAACAAAATACAAGTTTTAATTTTGAGAATACAAACAACATATGCATTTCCACTGGAGGATAGTCACAACCCAACAAATATTTTTACAAAACAGACTTTGGACGAGTGAATCATCACATTCGGTTCTTCTGACTGACCAGGCCCAGCTGCTGCATTACACAGGCTTTTCAATTTCAGCTCAGCTCAGTGTCGGGTAGAAACATCCATTCAAAGCAAGAGCGCTCCATGAACAGCGGTTTTCTGAGCTAATGTGCCAACAATTCTATTATCCTTATTTTAGAAATGCGATCTGGAGCCCCGGGACACCAGGGCTCTGAGCTGGCAGCCTGACTCTCAGGCCCCAGCACTAAACCCCACTGTGCAAGTCTCTCCGCGAAGACAGCAGTTTGCATTTCTTATATTGCTGATTATTGTCACGTTTCACCACCTGGCTGACCTGTTTGTAAGTGTCCCCACGTAAACCTCAATCACAGAGGTTTTCAGTCTCAAACACTGTAGAGTCCTTACTTTCCTCAGCTTTATGTGGATTCTGGAACCTACACAGGCCATTCCCAGGGGTAAGCTGGCTTTCTAGCTAATGGAGTCACAATGCCTCAAGGTTCAGTGGACTGAGACGCTCTCGGCAGCTTACTTGAAGGAGCCCTTCTGCAAGGGATTTCAGTACTGCAATTCAACAGCCCCCGTAGTGCCCCACATCAGAGTCAGGTATGAAGAACTGAACTGCAGAAAGCTGTGTCCCAACAAACCATCAGCCCCATTTTCCAGAGGTAATTTTCATTACTTTGGGATAAATCTTCAGGGTTGGATATTTAGCCGGCTCAAGGAGTGGCGGAAGCAATGTGCTTCCTCTCTACCCTGGTCTGACACACAAGCCACATCCCACGACCAGCAGATTTACAAAGAAGGGTGGGGATGTGGGCACTGATTTCTATCCAAGTGACACCAAGCAAGGAGAAAGCAGAAAACAGTTGGGAGTCTTCAATCCAAATAAATCTCATACACTGGTTAATTGGAAAGCAAGCATTCTGCCAATTCCAAACACGCTCACTAGAGCTAATGTGCAAGAAATCTCATTTCACTGTAGAACTTTTTTTTCTACTGTAGCTGTTAGTGGACTCCAACATTTTCTCATCAGAGCAAAGCTGGAGGAGGAGTTGCATGCCAGGGTCCCACTAGGAAAGACAGACGCAGCACCGGAAGTGCGAGTTCGAGGGCAGAGATGTCTCAGATCAGTGACTTCCTCTTGGAAAGGGAGCAGTTGAGATACTGCAGGCAGACCCAATCTGAGGCCCATCACCGGTCTTATGAATTAAATTAAAATTTAATTAACAGCAACTTTTTTTTTTTTTATGTGTATGAGTGTGCCGTCTGCATGTAGGTTGGTGCACCCGTGTCATGCAATGCTGCGGAGGTCAGAAGAGGGCGTCGGATTCCCCTGGAACTGCAGTTAAATTCGGTTCTTAGCCACCATGTGGGTGCTGAGAATCGAACCCAGGTCCTCTGCAAGAGCAGTCGGTGCTCTTAACCACTGAGCCATCTCTCCAGCCCCAATTAACAGCAACTTTAAATGCTTAACATTTTTTATTGTGGTTGTCTTCCGTCTAAATTTTAAAATGCAGCTTGGAATTTCACAAACACTTATTAAGTCCTAGCATAAAACTTACTTGAAAGTTATAACATTTTAGGGGCTGGAGAGATGGCCTAGTGGTTAAGAGCGCCGACCGCTCTTACAGAGGACCCGGGTTCGATCCCCAGCACCCACATGGTGGCCAAAAACCGTCTGAAACTCCAATTCCAGGAGAACTCCAGTTCCAGGGGAATCCGAGACCCTCTTCTGACCTCCGCGGCATTGCATGACACGGGTACACAGACTTGCATGCAGACAGTACATTCATACACATACAGAAATAAATAAAATTTAAAAAAATTTAAAAAGTTATAACATTTTAGCAATAATTTGCATCAACAAAACATAAAACTAGGGGTGGGGTGGGAGCAGTGTGGATGAGGAAGAATAATCTCTTCTCTCCTGTTGCTAGGTTGACAGTTACACAGACACTATTTGCAAACTCCTGTGAACAGTTTCTTTGTCTTTTGGCCATGTTCTCCTCAGACATGGGAAATAGCTATGGCCTGTTCAAAGTGGCACACGTTCCCCTAACTTCCTAGCTAAAAATGCACCGTTACCTGAAGTTGGTCACTGTAGTCTAGATAACTGTGAACTCCAGTCATTTCCACATATGACCAGAGAACTCCCATCTCAGAGTCCTTCCAGATCACTGCCTCCTCCTCCTCCTCCTCTGCGCCAACTCAAAAGAAACCTTGTTTTCAAGCTTCACACTTGGCACAGCCTGAAAACTGGCCATCTGATTTACAAATAGAGTCAAAGCTATTTTTAAGTTGTGTAATAAGCATACACAAAAACTAACCTTCCCTTAACTTTTTAAACATGCTCTGTAATACCATATGCTGCCTCTTCTAACGTCTGTCCTCACCAAACAGCTCTGGAGAGTTGTCAGCAGGAAAGAGCAGTGTATAATTGGAAAGAAAACTAGGCACGAAAATATTCTCCATGAAAAAAAAATGGATTTTCCACTCTATACAGCCAAATTAATATTTGAGGTCTAATATCTTCAGCAGCCCTCTGTTATACAGTCATGTACAATAATAACTCATTTATTGTCCCTATTGTTATTTAAAACTTTTACTTCACCAATTTTTTTAAGTGGTCTCTCCTTATGCAAAAAATTATTTCACCTCACGAGGAGTGGGTTCTGCAAGAAATCTGTGCAAGATAGGACTTTAAAATACAATGTTTTGCTGGGCGTGGTGGTGCACGACTTTAATTCCAGCACTCAGGAGACAGAGGTAGGCAGATCTCTGTGAGTTCAAGGCCAGCCTGGTCTACAGAGTGAGCTCCAGGCCAGCTGGGACTAAAGGGAGACCGTGTCTCAAAAATACCAAAAAATATATATAAATAGGTGCTGGGTGCGGTGGCGCACGCCTTTAATCCTAGCACTTGGGAGGCAAAGGCAGGCGGATCTCTGTGAGTTCAAGGCCAGCCTGGTCTGCAGAGTGAGTTCCAGGACAGCCAGAG
>VZQC01003716.1:0-17917 GCA_009823505.1 Rhizomys pruinosus | reverse complement strand
AGACCCTGTCCAAAAAAGACAAAAAAAAAAAAAAAATTTAAAATAAATTAAAACAAAACAAAACAAAAAACCACATTAAAAAAAAGTGTTCAACATCACTAGTCATTAAGGAAATCCAAATTAAAACCACATTAAGATTTTTATCTTACCCCCATAAGACTGGCTATGATCAAGAAAACAATGGATACCAAATGCTGGAGAGGTTGTGCAGAAAGGGGAACACTCATCCACTGCTGGTGGGAATGCAAACTTGTGCAACCCCTATGGAAAGCAGTGTGGAGAACTCTGAAAAGACTCAAAATGAACCTACCACTTGACCCAGTCATACCACTCCCCTGGGTATATATCCATAAGATTTATCCTATTGCAGAAATACTTGCACAACTCTATTTATTGCAGCCCTTTTCCACAATAGCAAAGAGCTGGAAGCAACCCAAGTGTCCCTCAACTGATGAATGGATGAAGAAAATGTGGTTCATCTACACAATGGAGTTCTATGCAGCAGTGAAGAAAGATGACAGTATCATGAAATTTGCAGGTAAATGGATGGAACTAGAAGCTGTTATGCTAAGTGAAGTAACAGTCCCAAAAGACAAATGACATATGGTGTCCCTCATATGTGAATGCTAGCACCAAATCTTTATATGTAATCAAACTGGGTAATTTTTTTTTTTTAGTAAACATAGTACCACACTGCCTGATGCTACCGTAGATATAGCTTGAAGTTTATGTCTCTATTATCCTAAGTTCTAAGATTTATGAGAATCAATCTCTTCTTTAGAAGTACATTATAACATACATCAACTTGCTATGTAACTTCAGAATATAAAGTTATATTTTGCTGGGCATGGTGGCACATGCCTTTAATCCTAGCACTCGGGAGGCAGAGGCAGGTGGATCTCTGTGAGTTCAAGGACAGCCTGGTCTACAGAGTAAGTTCCAGGTCAGCTGGGACTATAGGGAGTCCATGTCTCAAAAAAAAAAAAGAGTTATATTTCTTTTTTGCCTGAATGCAACATTACTGTTAAAATGTGAATCCCAAACCTATTTTGGAATTAACCTATAGACTATTTTCAGACTCTATCATTTTGGTATATGTGTGGAGTAGAATTAACCTATAGACTATTTTCAGACTCTGTCATTTTGGTATATGTGTGGAGTGTATACATGCATATTTTGGAGCAATATAAAATTAAAGGGGAAAACAACAACAACAAAAGGAACTTGCTAAATTGTTGGCATTCTTTTGGCAGAAGCACTCAAGAGAGTCAGCAAGCAGCCTCCAAGCCTCGACCCCTGTGTCTGGTCTTAGTTGGGTCCTGTCCTGGAACCAACTGGGCTGAGGAAAGGTAAGTGCTGCTAGCCTGTTCCCCAGCCTCCTCAGTTCCCGGAGACACTCAGACGCAGCGGGGAGTCCAGTCCAGCAGGTTCTCACTTTATTGCAAGCAGGGCAGTGACTTATATACAAAACAGCTACAAAAGGCATTTAGGCGGGAAAGCAAATGACCAATGTTCTTGCAGCCCCTCTGACCCTCTCAGGTAGATTGGCGTACACAGCTGACAATTGTAAATCGTGCTACTTGTCCTTATCTTTCCCCAACCAGAGTTTTTGGCAAACAAGCCGGGTCCCTCCTCCTCTACCTCCCCTCAGCGCCATCTTGACCTGGCTGGCCGGGTGGGCCCCATCACCGTGCTGATATCCTGCTAAACCTGTGAAACCTAGGCACCCGACTGTCTTTGATGCCTTAAGGCAAAGCATTGATCTGGAGCAAATGGCCTGAAGTCTTGCTTGTCTCAACCGCCTCTCCCAACCCCCAATTCTGTGTGTCCCAGCCCCCTTGCAAGGATCTGTATAAGATATCCTGAGTTACAACATTAAAGCGAGTTTTATTCCCCCTTGTGGAATTAATCCTGGTCTCTATGAGTCAGAGTCCATTTCCTTTTTCTCTCCAGGTTACTTCTCACCATTCCTTGCCCCTCCCTGCTTGCGGCTTAAGCCTGAGGACTGTTAGCCAGCTGGCCCAGGAAGAGTCCTGAGCCTCGCAGCATCCCAGAGCTGCAAGCCTGGTCCAGGGAGGAAGAACATCTCATGAAAGGCGGCACGCACATAATGAACATTTAAAGGACCACCAGACATATCGAACATGAGCAGCTCTCTTGGGAGTTTTTGCTGTGTCATTTTTTTCAGGAAATGGACTGTCCATTGTGATTTCTACAGGAGGAATAAGCAACAATGTTTTCATATTAATAACCTTTGCTTGCTTTATTTTCTCAAAACTATTGTTAATAAGTATTTTCCTGTTGGGTAAAAAAACATTACTCAAAAGACAAAGCATAATTTGGTTTATTTTGTGTTTGGAATTATTTACTCTGAAAGTGATATCAAATACAATTAAATAAGAGTTAGCTAATTGGGGCTGGAGAGATGGCCTAGCGGTTAAGAGCACCAACTGCTCTTACAGAGGACCCAGGTTCGATCCCCAGCACCCACATGGCGGCTGAGAACCGTCTGTAACTTCAATTCCAGGAGAATTCCAGTTCCCGGGGAATCTGACACCCTCTTCTGACCTCTGCAGCATTGCACGACATGGGTGCACAGACCTATATGCAGACAGTACATTCATACACATAAATTAAAATAAATAAAAAATATTTTTAAAAAATTATAAAAAAGAGTTAGCTAATTGTAAAATATCCTCATTCACTGAGTACATCAGGAAGTATTTTTCTTCTGACTTTTCTTTCCCAGTGGCCTTGCAAGTGGCAGTAAGTGGGTTCTCAAGTTAGTTTTGTCAGTTCCTTTTTTAAATTTTTAAAAATTTATTTATTTTTATGTGTATGAATGTATTGTCTGCATGCATATTTGTGCACCCATGTCGTGCAATGCCGCAGAGGTCAGAAGAGGGTGTTGGATTCTCCTGGAACTGGAGTTTTCCTGGAATTGGAGTTAAAGATGGTTCTCAGCCACCATGTGGGTGCTAGAGATCGAATCCGGGTCCTCTGCAAGAGCAGTCGGTGCTCTTAACCGCCAGGCCATCTCTCCAGCCCCGTCAGTTCCTTTTTTAAAAGTAGTTGTTACCGAGGATTCTATCTGGAATCTTCTTTTTTTCTTACTTTAGATTCCTGTGTGTTTATCTTCCACATATATGCTGACAAGCCCCAAATCTAGATTCCTTTTTTATACTTATTTTACGTGTATGTGTGTGCAGTTTGGTACACTGCATGTATGTAAGTGCACCACACACATGCAGTGCCTGAGGAGGCCAGAAGAGGGTGTCATTCCCTTGGAACTGGGGTTACAGATGGTTGTTAGCCACCATGTGGATATTGGGAACCAAACCAAGAAACCTGGGTCCTCTTGCAAGAGCAGTTAGTGGTCTTCAGTGAGATGAGACACAGCTCTCTGACCCCAAATCTAAACTTTTCTATTGTACTTCTCTTCTAAGCTCCAAACTTGATTTCTACCAATTGATATGACATTTCTATCACGGTAACTCATCCCTCTAAAGAAGAACAAAGCTGACCTCATTAACCTCCTCTTCTCTCTTTGGGACCCATCTCCACGTACTGAGCATCCACCTGCTGATGACAAGTCAGTTCTCCCAGCATAGAGTCTCAGTCAGAGCTTGCTCTCTGAATCACACTCTGCCCAGCTCTAATCTGTCAGCCAGACTTGAGCAATTCAGGCATGGGCAGATGCTGTTCCTGTGGTCTACAGTGGCCTTCTAGCTCTCTACTTGATAAAAAAAATTCAATGTGTTCAAGGCTCAACACAGAAAGCCCTCTCCTCAAAGCCATTTTAGGTCCCAGACTGAACAAGGAAAATTTTTATAGGGCTTAGATATTCTTTGTGGAGCACAAAATAGAATTCTTCCACCTCTGGGTGTTTTTACCTTTGTTCTCAAAGCACTCAGTATGGGACCTCATAGATAGAAGTCTCCATGAATATTTTGGAGATCATTACTAGATTAATTAATGAAGTAAAATAGAATCAGTGTCAGTGGTGAGTCAATGCTCCCTACACCTACTCTTCTGTCGTTGGCTGATTTTTTTGAGATAGGTCTCACTATAGCTCAGGCTGGCTTTGAACTTGCAAGGTGGGATAAGAGGCATGCACCACCACACCTGGCTTCAACCGGCTCCACCACCCATTCTTTGTCTTCAAATTTCCCTTTACCTACTATCACTTTTTCAGGATTGGTCACTACTCAGAAATTTTGATATTGCAAGTAATTTATCTTACACAACGTCTGGTAGTAAGTTTCTTTTAGAACCCCTGACACGATCTGGCCCTTTATAAGGATAACTAACATAAAGTAAAAATTAAGATAATGACAAATGAGAATTCTTTCATTTCAAACACACTCGATAAATAGAAGCTTCCATTTATACCAGGCTTTACAGGGCTGTGGCTCAAAGGTGATCTGTATGCTTCCTCTTTACTTCTCAACACATGTTTCTTTGTTTCTCAGGAAGTGATCACCACATGGCCATGGAAATCAAGGAGCACAGAGGAAATAGTGCAGGTGAATAATGAGGCCAACTAGCTCAACACCACAAAAGTTGGTCACATCCTGAAACAATTAAAACACAACCATCTAAAGACTCTTGGAGGAAGTATTGATCAGTGCTTAGTATTTTGACAATAACTTGTACAATATGTGAAAACATTTTAAAAAATGTTAAAGCGGGGCTGGAGAGATGGCCTAGCAGTTAAGAGTACCAACTGCTTTTGCAGAGGGCCCAGGTTCAATCCCCAGCACCCACATGGCAGCTGAGAACTGTCTTTAACTCCAGTTCCAGGGGAATCCAACACCCTCTTCTGACCTCCACAGCATTGCATGACACAGGTGCTCAAGCCTACATGCAGACAGTACATTTATACACATAAAAAATAAATAAAAAATTTAAAAATGCTAAAGCATTTGTAACTGTAGTGTATCATCAAGACCAAAAAATGAACAAATGTTTATTCACTCCTATAAAGGAAGCCTTTGTGTACATATTCCCTCAGTCTATCATCTCAACAGCCCTCATACCTGTATCTCACAGAGATCCACCTGCCTCTACCTCCTGTGTGCTAGGATTAAAGGTGAGAGCCACCACGCCCGGTTTAGCTGCCATGTGGGTGCTGGGAATTGAACCCAGGTCCTCTTCAAGAGCAGTTGGAGCTCTCAACCATCTCTCCAGCCCCAGACTTAACTATTATCAACTCTACTATAAGAGAAGAAGAGTGAGATCTTCTGTAGAATGGGTATTTGGCCAATATGATGTTGATGATTTATCAGTGAATTCCAAGGAAATGATGCATGGTCTCTCAATTTTTCCTATAATTGAACCTCCAAATCATATGTTCACCTCCAGGGCCATTAATTTTAAGTCTGGTAAAGCAGAAGGAAAAAATACAAGTGTGGAAAGCTAGTTCTGTGATGGTTGGTTGCCGCAAACTGTCCCAACAGTGGGCTCACTCAATTTGCGGGATCCAGAGTCTTGGAAAGATGGCACGGATTAGGCGAATGACAGACAGAGACCACACCAGAGATGGCTTATGAATCTGCTGCGTTTTTGCTGAGATCAAGTCAAGTTTTTATATCACAAGCAGGAAAAGCGGGCTGGGAAAGCAGGCTGGGAAATCAGGCTGGGAAAGCAGGCTGGGAAAGCAGGTTGGGAAAGCAGGCTGAGGATTTGCACTTCCCCGAAAACAAAAGGCTCATTACTAGAGGAACTCACACCTGAGTTTACAAGGACAGCAAGTCAGATAAAGTTTACACATCAATGGAAGTTTACACATAGTATACTGCTCACACTGTCTTGGCAGGGGAGATAAGCAACAAAACAGCAGTCCTAAAATCACAAGCCATAAATAGTTTTTCTTTGTTTCTTTGAAGTTCCAATTCGATGCTTCTCATCCTTCCTGGGGCTTGATTTTCCCAAAGCTGCTAGTTATCTCCAGGTTGTGATTCAAGCCAAAAGCCTGGAAAAGCCTCTTAATTAGTTCTGTTTTTCTTAAAGGAGAAAGCCCGCAATGTGCCTCTAACTAAGTGTTACACTTTAACATGCATAACTGTAACTAAAACTTTATCTTACTAATTCTATCAGATGTAGCTTCCTGCTTAAAAGGACTTAGCCTTTTTTTTTTTATTAAATCTGGAAGAACACTTTTATTATTTGTAACTGACCTATGATATCACTCAGTGTAATGTTTTTCATTCATAATATCTTTGTGGGGACTTCTAGGATAAAGGAGCCTTTAGATACTGTTTCTCTGTATGATTTTACTTAAGCTCATGAAGCTTCTGTTTGTCTGATTTATTTCCAGATTTCCAGACACATTTAACTGTCCGTTTTCTGGGACTGAGGTTGTGCTGAGCTCAGGAAAAGAGTCAAAAGACAGTGTACAAAGTCCAACACTCATGAAGCATAACATCTTTGTAGTGCATCGTGATCTTGGAAGCTGAGGCCGAGTACTCTGCCAGGGACCACCAGGGAGCCTAGCCTCAGAAGGCACGTATCTCCTGTCTGTTATTATGACTTTCATCATTGCTCACACAGAGGACACTGGAGTTGGTGTGGCAGTTGGTCTATGAGAGTCAAGCCAGGAGTGTGGACATGACTCATCTCTAAAATGAATTCTGATAAGGCTGGCCAGGATCAAGAAAACAAATGATGCCAAGTGCTGGAGAGGGTGTGGGGAAAGTGTGACAATCATCCACTGCTGGTGGGAATGTAAACTCGTACAGCCACTATGGAAAGCAGTGTGGAAAACCCTTGGAAGACTCAAAATGAGCTTTCCGCCTGACCCAGTCATACCACTCCTGGGTATATACCCGGAAGATTCATCTTACCACAGAGATACATGCACAGCCATGTTTATTGCAGCTGTCTTCACAATATTGAAGAGCTGGAACCAACCCAGGTGCCCCTCAACTGACGAGTGGATAGAAAAAATGTGGTACATCCACACAATGGAGTTCTATGCAGCAGTAAAGAAAGATGACATCATGAACTTTACAGGTAAATGGATGGAACTCGAAGATATCATGTTAAGCGAAGTAACACAGTCCCAGCAAAAAAAAAATGACAAATGGTATCCCTCATCTGTGGATGCTAGTGCCAATTGCCTAGTTGTAAGGCAAACTGAGCAACATTAATGTTATATTCCTCATGATCTGAAAACAACTGTGTTCTTATATTGTGAAACCCTTAACAGGTTCTAGAACTAAGCTACCATTTATTTTCAGAGTTAGGAAGTTTTGGTATATGGAGGAGGGTATGTATGCATATTTTAGAGTAATATAAGATCAAAGGAATGAGGAAAAGGCTGGTTTGTCATGAAATTGTGTCTGACCATAGTATTTATTTTATGGGAGTGATTCTTAGTATTTCTTGTGCAGGGCTACTTGAGCTTTTGTCCAAGCCTTTTCTAAAATATTACACAGCAGTTAAAATTATCAGGCTGCTGTAACTTAGCCTTTCTGGATGCTTAGCAACCATACTTAATGCCCATACCAATTTGGCTGAGGGTATTAAGGGATAACTTTGTTCCTTGCCCTCAGAGGTCAACTAAGTCCCAGGGGACTATGCATGGGGGCATCTCTTGAAATGTCCTGTAGCAAGACCTGACTTTGTCCTCAACTGAATGGAACTGGTGATTGAAAAGCCAAAAGGGGCTGGAGAGATGGCCTAGCAGTTAAGAGCACCGATTGCTCTTGCAGAGGACCCAAGTTCGATCCCCAGAACCCACATGGTAACTGAGAACTGTTTTTAACTCCAGTTCCGGAGGAATCCGACACCTTCTTCTGACCTCCATGGCATTGTATGCATAAACCTACATGCAGACAGTATGTTCATACACATACAAAAATAAATAAAATATTTAAAAACATATTTCATAAGTATTATTATTAAAATAACTAAATAAATAAAAATTTTAAAAATCCAAAAGAAGCCAGGGGCTCCCTCCCCCCCAAAAAAAACCCTGAGTGACGCTTCAGGACCAGATCTTCAAGTGACCTTGAGAAAACAAAAACCTTGGTTAATCTGGGCTAACTGTGTGGCCTTAAACACCCAAAAGGAAAGTATAACCAGAAATAAGTAAATAGTAAGGCCTGAGAAATTGTACTTCAGGTATAAAACTTCAATCGTAGTAAAAAGCCAAAAAAAAAAAAAAAAAAAAAAAAAAAAAGAAAGAAAGAAAGAAAAAGAAAAAAAAAAAGAAAATGAATTCCGAGGACTGGTAGAGAGAGCATGTTCCTTCAAGAGCCAGTGCTCACAGTGGTCTCTGGAAAGCCATTTAAAGTCCTTTTCTTTTTATTTATAAGATGAGAATGTCTCAAAAAAATAAACAAACAAATAAATAAATAAATAAATAATAGTTAAGTCTTTGTAGAGATCCACAGGTTTGTGCTACACAGAAACTTATCTGATGATGACCACGTTCAGTGCAAGGAACAGAAAGTGGTCGCAGCTTTAATCCTCAGAACACTAAAGTAATGGAATTTATCTTTCATTATGTTTAGTTACTCAGTCTTCTTGTTTTATAAGCCATATTTTTTATTCAATCCAAATTGTATTATTAATATAAGCGTCACATGTTGCAGATTCTAGATGTGACCAGGGCAGCCTAGATCTGGTGCGGAGGCTCCACAAAGTCTCCAGACACCCAGCCTGCTTCTGTCCTTCCACTTTAGCAGTGAGTTCCGCCCTTCGGTTTCTCTCAGATGCAAACATGCTACTGGAACCCGATCTGTGCAGCAGGAAGGAGGTCAGGGAAGTACTGAGAAGATGTAAGCATGTAAGCCAGTGGTGCGCCCCCTCACAAGAGTTTTCCTGGAAGACCCAGCAAGCATCTTCTCCTTCTGTCATTGGTCAGAGCTTAGTCACTTGATCACACCTATCTGGGAAAGGGTCTTGGTCTAAGGGAAGATGGAGATGCCTACAGTTGCCACCACACAGGTGGAGGAACAGAGGACAGAGCTTAGAGAAAAGAACAAAGGCTTCAAAATGTAAGAATAACTGAGTTCAAGTTTCACATCTGACTCGTGTGGGGTAAATCAGACTTTCTTTTGAATGGACTGGTCCTGCCCATCAGATAGCAGACATCAGAAGCCTCCCAGAGAAAAGTACTTCTGAGGAGGGGTGGAGCTGTGGATCCAGCGACCCCCTCCTAACAGACTGGCTCACATAAGGTGAGGGACTAAGGGCTCAGAAGCAGGGAGTGCTGGAGCCGCTCTGATCTCGATTCCTGCAGGTGCCATGTTACACGGGGCTGCTGGGGGTTGCGGCCTGGGATAAACATGAGAGGAGGCCTACCGAGCCTTGTAAGTGAAGATTTCCCCCCATTCTCTCTGTAGGAAAACCCATTAAATGCCCCTTAAACAGAAGTTTTTAGAGACTCTGTCCCTCGGACCATCTCTGCGTTCAAAGTTAGAGATAGGAGGAGGGGTGCCAAAATGGCCCCCTGAAGCATGTGGTTGACTGAGTGCCCACTGGTCTCCCAGGAAGGGAAATTTACTGAGACACCAGGTAAGAGAGGGACCTGGACCAGAGTTGTGTGAATACAGATGGTGAAGAGTGGTCATATTCTGACTACATTCTGAGGGAAAAGCCAACTGGATTTGCCCATGGATTAGAATATTGCAGAAAGAGGAGTCAAGGGTAACACCACGAGTTTCTTTGTTGGCATCCTTGAGAGACTGGAAGCCTGGAGTTGACAGTCTCAGAGAATAGTGTGTGTGTGCATTCGTGGGTGCATGTGTGTGGTGAGGGCAGTTAACATGATGGTAACAGATGGGTCCAACACCTAAGGGGAAGTGCAGTTACAAGCTGGACATACAGACTACATCACAAAAACAAGGTACAGGCTGGAGGGAAATATATTTACAAGTAATCAATATATAGAAAATATGTAACAGCCTAGATTGGATGACACATCAAACAGTGATGAGTACAGGGAGAAAACAGGAAGCATTTGTGAACTGGGCCTGGGAACACTGTGGAGCACTGTTAGGCTGGGAAGGCCAGGACAGAAGTCGGAGATGGCACGGACCAGAAGGGACCCAGCCCTTCTCTTCTGGTCAAAAGCCTGTGCTGGAGATCTCCAAACAAAGGAAAGGGCACCCAGTTCCTCATACCTGGCAAGCTAATCCAACCTGAACTCTTGGTGTCACCAGACCACCCAAGCCCCCACCCAGGGGGTCATTTTTACCTTACATGGACATCAGTCCAGCTCTCTGTCAGTTGGTCATTCCCCTGCCCCCAGAGACCTATAAAATCCCCCTGCCCTGTCCTGAGTGTGCGACCTCTCTGGCCTCCTACTGAGAGACCACTGAAGTGCCCCAGAGCTGCTCCCAATAAACCTGCTTGTATACTCTTTGCTCTGGTCTGATTCAGATTTACTGCATCAGGAGAGAAACCTTTCATCTGGTGGCCCATATGGGGACAAGCTGAACTCCCCACCTGGTGGGCCAGGCCCCTGGCTGCTTGGAGACCACTCCTTCCTCCTATTCTCTCCACCTGACATGGCTGGCTTTCAATTTGGGGTAAGTTGCCTTTCCTTTTAACTGGAACTGAGAAGGCACCAAATGCCTCTCCAGGTAGAAGACCCCAGGCTGCCTGCCAAGAGTCAGGGCCATACCAGGGCAAGCTCAGGCCAGAACAAAGACAGTTTTTGTTCTGGGGAGTCTGGTTGGCTGGGAGATGACCCTCCTGAGACTTCCCCACCTCTATAATCCGACCCCTACTGCAATTAATTCTTAGTTCTAGCCTTTGGTCCTCAGTTGAGGCAACTCCAAGTTGAAAACCTGATCCTCAGTCACCCCTGGGGTATCTGTTATGAAATTTGTCTACACTGGGGCTGTCTCAGATAATACACACAAAACTCCTGGTTTTCCTCTGCTCTGTGGCTTGGCCCCAGTACACCCTGGACAATGACTCTACATGGCCACAAGGGACACCTTTGACTTTAGTATTCTTCATGATTTGGAAAACTTCTGCAGGTGCATGGACAGATGGTCTGAGCTGGCCTATGTACAGAGCTTCCAGGTTTTGGACTCTCACCCTGTGTAGCCAATGCTTGATGGCTCAGGTCCTACTGGCTAGGGGTAAGGCACCTCCAGATGCACTCACCCAGAGAGACAGACCCCAAGCTTTCTGCCTTGACTGAGTCACCAGAGTCTCTGGCTCTTCCACCCTTGCCTCTGCCTGTTCACCTCCTACTCCCTCCTCTCCTTCTCCTACCCCTTCCCCCATTCCATCTAACTCAATGCCACCCATTCTACCTAGTGGTCAACCCAAACCACTGTACCCTCCCCGTCCCCCCAGAGTCAAAAGCTGCAGACCAGTTCCCTCCCCCTTACCCTTCTTATCCTCCTGTTGGCTCCTTCCCTCCTTCTTTCCTTCCACAGGTTCCCATCCCTCCCTCTCTTGAATCACTTTGTGTCACAGGCCCTGACTACTGACCTATGCCCTTCTCCATGCCCCTCCCTCTTTCTGGGTTTCTGCCTTCCTGGTCCCCAGCCTCACAATGGTCCCTTCCACTTGAGACTTCTCCTGTGGCTTCTCATATGCCATCCTGATAGGATCACACCTGCCTTTGCCCCTCTGAGAAGTGTCTGGAGTTGAGGGCATTGTCTAGGCACATGTCTCCTTCTCCCTCTAGGACATCAAAACATTGAGCAAAGATTGGGGTCCTTTTCCACTAACCCCTCTGGTTACATAAGGGAATTCCATCACATAACCCAAGTCTATGATTTAACCTGGCATGATCTCTATGCTATACAGTCCTCTATTCTTACTCTCAAGGAGTGTGGGAGGGTCCAAGCGGTGGCCAGACAGTATGCAAACTGGACCCACTTAGTGGACAATATGACCCTGGTGGGTAGCAATGCAGTGCCATATCAGGAACCTAACTGGGACTACCATCAGGGCCAGGATGGCCACCAGAGGAGGGACATTATGGTCCACTGCCTCCTGGAGGGCATGGAGACATTTTCTTTCTGTCTTTTTTTTTTTTTTTTTGTCTTTTTGAGACAGGGTCTCCCAGTAGCCCCAGCTGTCCTGGAACTAACTCTGTAGACCAGGCTGGCCTTGAACTCACAGAGATCTACCTGCCTCTGCCTCTCAAGTGCTAGGATTAAAGGCATGCGCCACCACAGCCGACTGATGGAGGCATTTTCTTTTTTTTTTAATTAAAACAATTTTTTTTAATTTTATGTGTATGAATGTACTGTCTGCATGTAGGTTTGTGCACTACTGTCACGCAATGCTGCGGAGGTCAGAAGAGGGCGTCAGATTCCCCTGGAAATGGAGTTCTACTGGAATTGGAGTTATGGATGGTTCTCAGCCGTCATGTGGGTACTGGGGATCGAACCTGGGTCCTCTGCAAGAGCAGTGGGTGCTCTAAACCACTAGGCCATCTCTCCAGCCCCTGATGGAGGCATTTTCTAACAAAATAGTTAGTTGTGATAAACTCTGGAGTGTCCTCAGTCTTTTTGAGCTTTTTTTGAATATCTGGAGCAGATTGTAAAATAAAGTGAGACACCAAACCCCCATTCAGGAACTGATGAAGGTGGCCTTCAAGGTCTTTAACACCCAAGACCTAGTCGAGTCTTCCCAACAGACTCAGGTGCAACAGAACCTTACCCACCACACCCAAGCCCCGGTGGCAGTCCTAAGGCCAATAGAATTCCCCCAGAAAAGCTAGGGGAGATCTCCAAAACCCCATCCCACTGAGGTGCACCTGAAATCAATCCCACCGGGGGCCTCCTTCCAATATGGTCAGAAAGGACACTGGTCCCACCCCGTCCTAATCCCTAGGCTCCAAACAACCCATGCCCTCTCAGTCGGCAGCCTGGCCACTGGAAGTGGGAGTGCCCCAGTGTGGACTCTGCCCCTGGGCTGTACCACGGAGGCCCATTTCAACCTTTGAAATCCTAGGCCTGGTGGAGGACTGACTGCACCCGAACTCAGAGACTCCCATTACCTTATCCCAGCCTAGGGTAATGCTCCAGGAAGGGGTAAGTCCATCACCTTCCTGGTGGACACAAAGGCTACCTTCTTGGTTCTAATCCTGCACTCGGGCTCCCATGGTGCTCTTACAGGTCTCCTCGATGGACAATTTTTCTCACATTTCATTTTTGTTCATGCCTCGTTACCTCTACTTGTCTGCAATATCCTCGCCCATTTTGGGGCCACTCTCTCTTCCCCATCACCTCTTCAGACTCTCATTTCTCCCCCTAGTTTCCTCCCAGGGCCCTACTTTGCATTCCCCTACCCCTACCCTGCACTCCCCTACCCCTACCCTCCCAGACTGTGGATCCCCAAGTCTGGAACATCTCACCACCGGCTGGTCTTAGTTCACCTTAGGGACCCCTTCTCCTTCCCTTTGAGACCTCAATTTCCTATCTCTGAGGCTCGCCACCACAGTCTTGAGCCCATCATTACCCATCTTCTGTCCCAGGGCCTTCTGGTCCCCATTGACTCACCCTGCAACACCCCTATCCTCCTGGTAAGTAAGCCCTCCATAGCTTATTGCCTAGTCCAGGACCTCTGCCTCATTAATGAGGTGGTCATTCCCATACATCCCGTGGTCACCAATCCCTACATCCTCCTCTCTAACGTTCCTCCCACTACTTCTCATTTTACTGTCCTAGACCTGAAGAACACTTTCTTTACTGCTCCTCAACACCCTGACTTGTATTTCCTCTCGGGAGGACCCTGACACCAGGTCTGCAAAACAACTCACATGGACAGTCCTCCCTCAGGGCTTGCGGGACAGTCCCCACTTCTTTGGCCAGGCCTTGGCTGGGGACCTCTCCTCCCTCAACCTCAGCCCTAGCACCCTACTCCAGTACATGAATGCCCTCCTGCTCTGCAGCCCCTCCCTGCCCCTGTCCCAGAAAGCCACCTCCCTCGTCCTAAACTCTCGGCTCTCTGGGATGCCCTGCTTCCCCAGCAAAGGACCAACTGTGCTCACCCACTGTCATTTACCTAGGTGTCCAGCACAGCCTGGGCTCTAAGACCATCACCTCTGACAGGGTTCAAACCCTGAGAGACTTACAGCCCCCAACTACTGTGGACCAGATCCTTTCATTTTGGGACCTGATGGGGTTTCTTTCCCATCAAATCCCAAAGTTGGATTCCCAACTTTGCCATTACAGCCAAGCCCCTATACCAGATGGATAAAGACCCCCACCCATCTGACCACGGTCCATCAACATTTTTCTTTACTGCAGGATGCCCACTTGGCAGGCTCAGCCTTGCCCCTTCCAGGCTGTGCTCAACCCTACCACCTCTTTACTGATGAGAGACTAGGAGTGGCTACCGGGCTCTGACCCAACCTGTCAGGCCCTCACACTGGGCTGTAGCTTTCTTATCCAAACAGCTGGACCCCACCATGTGCAGATGGCAACCCTGTCTGAGGGCCCTGGCAGTGGCAACGGAACTCAAGATCACTCAAGGTCACTCTATCCTAGCCTGTCACTGTCTACAACACTCGTCGACTCTCGGACCTTTGATCCATTTCTCTCTTTCCCTCCTCAGGCCGTCATGGCTTCAGACTTTCCACCTGTTATTTTCAGAAAATCCTCAAATCGCCCTGGTCTCCAGCCCTGCCCTAAACCCGGCAACCCTCCTTCCTGCTTCACCATCTCCTGACAACCCCCCTCATGCCTGCTCAGATGTTGCGGAGGTACGCTCACCTCGGCCTGGTCTCCAAGACCAACCTTTCACAGAGCGCCCTCATAGACGTCTCAGGAAGCTGCCAGACAGCATACGCAGTGGTCACCTTGACCAAGATAATTGAGGCAAATCACCTCCCAGCAGGGACCTCATCACAAAAGGTCAAACTGATTGTCCTAACCAGGGTACTCCATATTCCCAAGGGACAGTGGGCTAACATTTACACCAACTCTAAGTATGCCTTTTTAATAATTCATACTCGCTCTGTCCTATGAAAGGAAGGGGATTCCTCACCACCAAGAGCACTCCCATTGTCAACGGTCCCCTTGTAGTCAAACTCCTGGAGGGCCTCCAACTCCCAGAGGAAGTAGCTATAATCCACTGCTGGGGCCACCAGACTTTGACGGACCTAGTGGCCTGGGGACTGGCCTCCAATCCCTCCAAACCCATAGGGTGTATTCTCTAACACCCTCCTACGGGCCCAAATACCAGCCTGAAGAAAGAGAAAAGCTCCTCAACAAAGGAGCCACGCAGGCAAAGGAAGGATGGTTTATCTGAATAACGGCTTTGTGCTTCCCCAGAGCCAGGTACCCTCCATCATCTCTGATATTCTCCAGAGCCTACACATTGGCCCCGAAGCTCGATTCCAACTTCTGGAGCTTCTCTTCAACTCCGCCAACCTCGGAGCCCATATCCTACAGGCTCATTCTTCCTGTCAGACATGTGTGAAGACCACCCCACAGGGGGCTCTCCAGATTCACCAGCCTCTGCACCAGCTCTGAGGACACCAACCGAGCAAAGACTGGCAAATGGACTTCACCCACATCCCCACCCACAGAAAGCTCTGCTATCTCCTAACTCTTGTTGACACTTTTACAGGGTGGATCAAGGCATTCCCCACCTCCAGAGAAACAGTGGACATGGTGGCCCAGACTCCCCTGGAACACACCATCCCCTGATTCGGGCTACCACAACCATCCAGACCAACAACCGTCCAGCTTTTGCCTCCCAGGTGGTCGGACTTGTGTCTGAGGCTTTTGGCATCTCCTGGGAACTACACATCCCCTACCATCTGCAGTCTTCGGGAAAGGTGGAGAGAGCCAAGGGCTCATCAAACAACAACTCTCCAAGCTCTCTCTTGACTTCCCTTCCTCCCCGTTGCCCTCACCCACCTCAGAGACACCCATGGTCTCCTACAGGCCTCAGCCCTTTTGAGCTCCTGTACAGAAGGCCCAGACTCCCCCATTGGCCGGCTACCTACCCTACTTCTCTCCCCTACATTCCCTCCTCTGCTCACATGCTGATGGCTATCTTACTCCCCCCACGTCATTGGACTCAGCTGCCATCGACCCCTCCCCCTTTCCCTGGGGGACCAGGTACTTCTCAAACAGCTGTCTCCCAAGTCTTTAGAGCCCTGGTGGATGGGATCTTACACCATGGTCCTCACTACCCCCTTGGCAATCAAACTCCTGGGACACCAGTGCTGGTTTCATCTGTCCAGACTCAAAAAGCACCAACCCAGGACAATGGATGGTCTGTCCATCAGCTGGGACCTACCACCCTCTGATTCTCCAGGGATTCTCAGAGGTAAGTCAGTAAGGACTAACACATCTGCTCTTAACCCTCTGCCTGTTCATCTTTGCTTCTTTCATGTTCTGGGCTATATTCTCCCTCAAATGTTCATGCTGCTGGGGGTCATGGCCTCTCCTGGAATAATGTTCCTGGGCCTTTTGGGAGGGAGCGACATCCTTCCCTGCCTATCACTGGCGCTTCTACCTCCAGGAATCCTATACAGATGAATGAGGTGTCCATTCAGCTATTACAGGAAAGGCAGACTGTGACTCCATGGGGTGCCAAAGTATGGTTACTATCCACTTCCACAACCTCAAATAAATCCCATGGGGCTTCTCTGTCCCCACACTGTGCCTTACCTATGATCAAATGGATGAAGTATGTCACACTCAATGGGTCCTCAAAAATGGGGGGATGGGTGGGGGTGTCCCTGGGGCTCCTGGGTCATGCACACTGAACACTGGGGTCTAGACGAGTACCATGGCCCCAACGGCTGCCTTTACCCTAGCCTACAACAAAAACACCTTTGATACACAGCCACATTCTATAACATTAACATCAAGGACTCCTGGAATGGCTGGTGGGCTGAGAGCATCATCGGTAAAGTAGGTAAAGGGCCCACATGATCCTACCCATGAAATTAAAATCTGGCATTCATATGTTCAGGTGATTCTGGCCACACTCAACAACCTAGCAAAACTCAAAAAAAAAAAAAAACAAAACTATAAAACAACAAGAGCAATCACTCTCATCCCAGGTAGGTCCACACAGACATGGGTGTAAGCCCTTCTCCTGGCTGGGATTGCTACAAAAGGGGTGGCCTTACTCAACCTTTCTGGGCTATTGGAATTCAGCCACTGCTTCCTCTGTGCCCCTCTAGGCTGAACCCCACTCTCGGCAGTACCTTTACTAATCTCCTTTGAGGTTTTTCCTCCCCCATTCTGCTGCCAACCCAACTTCTCCCGATCCCCTATTCTGGGACCGGACACCTAAGTCTTGGTCACTCAGTTTTCCTTCTGTTACTCAGGCCCACCCCCATCTCTGCAACAACAGGACCTGGACACCATCAACAACCATCTGGCCACCCCCAGGGGTTCTCTGGTGCAATGGAACTCTATACAATAATCTCTCATCCAAGACCTCTCCTTCCTCCTTCCTCTCTATGTCTCCTGATAACACTGGTCCCACAACTCACATTCTATGGGAAAACTGAGTTCTCCTTGCTTTCCTCTCCCCCCCAATCTGGCTTAAGTCAGACCCACCAGGTAGCTCTTTTCAAATAATTTGCCAATTTTATAATTTTGTATTAAAATAGACTAGTCACTTGAGAAAACAAAAACCTTGGCTAATCTGAGCTAAATGTGTGGCCTTAAACATCCAAAAGAAAAGTATAACCAGAAATAAATAATTAGTAAGGCCTGAGAAATAGTACTTCAGGTATAAAACTTGAGATCTTAGTAAAAAGTCAAAAAGTTAAAAAAAAAAAAGAGCACAGTTATTTTGCCTATCTTACTGGCAAGTGCATCTACCCTGTGGCTGCCACTGTTTTTGCCATCCTTCAAAGACATGAGACACAGCTGGGCCTGGTGGTGCACACCTTTAATCCTAGCACTTGGGAGGCAGAGGCAGGCAGATCTCTAAGAGTTCAAGGCCAGCTTGGTCTACA
>VZQC01003708.1:216517-226943 GCA_009823505.1 Rhizomys pruinosus | reverse complement strand
CGTCACCATGCCTGACTGCTTGTGTTTTAACCAGAGAGCTGAGTCCTTGCAGAACAAACCACTGAGCTGTGCAGCCAGAACCTCTTCCCATCTGACCCATGGTCAAGAATCGTATTGAAAAACTTTTCAATTCTTCCGGGGTGAGAAGGTGGGGAAGTATTTTAATTGTGGTCGGCTCTAAGCTTTAGAAAATTTCTTAACTGCGAATATGTGGAAAGCCCCAGTAGGGCAGAGGGAAATGGGAAAAGGAGATGTGGTGTGGAGAGAGGGTGCTGGGGGGGGTGAGTCAAGGCAGGAAGCTGTGCTGCAGGGTTTGGAGCAGGGAGAGTGACGGGGGTGGGGGTACTGGTACTTTGGTATTTGGTCTAGTACTTTTGGATGTGGATCCGCGGTGAGAACTTCCCCACTAGGGGGCAGCACATACCGTCTACCCCCTCCTAAGGTCCTCATGAGAAAACCGAAGTTCGCCCTGGAGGAACAAATGAGTTATTGGGCTTCCTTACAGGGCGTGGGCAGGAGGTGAAGGTAGGATCCGGAATCGGCTCCCGGATGGATGACGGCAGGCTTTTCCTCCCAGTGGCAAGGTCTCCTTCTGGCTGACCAGTCCTGACCAGTTTAGATAACATCAAGGTCAGTCCTGAACAAATCTCAGCGTGCCGCTGTGGTCTGTGGACTCTCTTCATTTAAATCCACCAATCCCGGGGAGATGGCTCAGCGGTTGAGAGCACTGACTGTTCCTGCATAGAAACAGGTTCAATCCCAGCACCCACATGGTGGCTTGTAACTGTCACCAACTCTGCTTCCAGGGGATCCAACGCCTTCCTCTGACCTCCACAGGCACTGCGTGACATGGGTGGATTTATATACATGCAGGGAATGCAGTCGTGAAGAGCTTCTTTCTCTATTTATGTGTGTGTAGGTGTGTCCTTCTCCTAATGAAGTTTGTTACCTGTCATTTTCTGCAGCTTCTGAGACTTTACTGCCTCTTAAATATTTCATCACTTTTATTTTATGAGTGTAACACCTGCATGTGAGTAGGTACACCCGTTTCACACAATGCCCTTGGAAGTCAGAAGAGGGCACTGGACCGGATCCCCTGGAACTGGAGTTACAGACAGTTGTTAGCCACCATGTAGGTGCTGGGAACTGAACACAGACCCTCTTCAGGAACAGCCAGTGCTCTTAACTGCTGAGTCATCTCTCCAGCCACTTTCTTGCTTTTTATTTTTTTAACTCTTCACTTGGTGGAGCAAAGGAACCCAGTCAAGAGCCCTAGATGGTTTCGCGTGGAGCCCCTCCCCTAGGCTTTCCAGCCTATACACTCTAGCCCCTTTCTGAGACCCTGGGACTGTATGGAATTGGGCAGACACATGGCTGGATGCTCGAGTGACAGTCCATTGGCACCTCTCCCTGCCCCGTCCTTCCACGTCAACAGGTACCAAGTGGAGGTCTTTCCTACGCAGACACGACTGGTCTTAGGAAGACGCCTGTTGTCTGTTGTCTGCTCGGAGGACAGTGCCATACAACGCCACCCCTCATCCTGCATCCGCCTCCTTGAGGCACCTCGCACATGAACATTTATTTACACTCACAAGAACACTGAGAGTAAAGACGTTGACACCTGTGGTATGGCGAGGCAACCCTGGTGTGAAGGGGAAAGGGTATCGTCCCTGGCATGGTCCAAAAACAAGAGAGCACAGGCGTGGCCCCAGGTCCCCCACTGTGAGCAGGAGAGCCACGTACAGCACAGCAGCGTCAGCCCCAGCCATGGGGATGGGAGGCCGCTGAGAACCAGCTGTGGAGGTCTACAGAGGACATACGTGTTCCAGACCAGGGCGATGCTCCTAGCGGCTCCTTAGTGGGTTTGGATCTCTGAGTACTGGGGGCAGGGTCCTTCGGGGGCTTTGTTCCGTGGAAGCTGAGGGAGGCATACTGCATTTCTTGCTCTGCCCCAAACGTGGGGTCCTCAGCTGGGGTGTGCACTTTGGAGTCTTCTGGGCAACCCTGTGTGAGGAAAGAAGGAAGTTACAGTGTGAGCCAGAGAAGGGTGCCAGGTAGGAACAAGAAAAGTCTGGGCAGCCGGGCATGATGGCACACACCTTTAATCCCAGCATTCAGAAGGCAGAGGCAGGAGGAGCTCTGCGACACAGAGGCCAGCCTGGTCTACACAATGAGTTCCAGGCCAGCTGGGGCTACAGGTAGACCTTGTCTAAAAACACACAAAATGTCTGTGAAATGAATGAACCCAAACGGGCTTATCCAATGTCATTTTTCTGTGAGGTGTGTCTGAAGGCATCACTAAGTCAATGGCACAACACTGACATCCTGTATGTCATGCTGCATTCCATATCTACTGACCCTGGACGCATGGGAGGGCAGGAGTGTAGAGACGGGTCCCATGGCTCCTTAGAGGGATGAAGACGGAGTGCTGAATGAAGGAGCAATTTCCCACCATGCTACCTCGAAGTGAGCACAGTGCTGCCCTCTGACCTCACCTTGTGGGGCTCCATGAGACGCCACGGCAGGGTCGTTACCACAATATGTAAGGCGGTCACAGACAGGTGGACGGGACATCCTGGAGACTCAGCCTCCGACATGCTACAGCCAGCGATTAGACAGCAAGACAGCAACCGTTAACTGTTGCTGGTCCGTGTGCCAACTCTGCTTAGTGTTTCTTGAAGATCATCGCCACCCACTTCTCTCCGCAATTTTCATAAATCCAGAGAGATTTCGGGCTCCCAGACCTGCTGGTGTCAAGACCACCGTGATCCACTCGGCTGAATCCTACCCCTGGCCAACTGCATCAGTCAGCTTCCAAGACAGATGTCCAGTCCCCTCCCTGACCACAGGACTCAGTTCAGCACCCTCCTCCCACATGGGTGCTCTAAGGATTGAAGGAACCAGTGATGTTGGTTCTCATGAATATTTTAAAAAAATTTATGTGTGGGGCTGGAGAGATGGCCTAGCGGTTAAGAGCGCCGACTGCTCTTACAGTGGACCCGGGTTCGATCCCCAGCACCCACATGGCAGCCGAGAACTGTCTGAAACTCCAATTCCAGGAGAACTCCAGTTCCAGGGGAATCCGAGACCTTCTTCTGACCTCCGTGGCATTGCACGACACGGGTGCACAGACTTGCATGCAGACAGTACATTCATACACATACATAAATAAATAAAAAAATTATCAAAAAGACCAAAAAAAAAGAATTAAAAAAATTTTATGTGTATAAGTGTTTTACCTGCATGTGTTTAAGTGCATGCATGTTGTGCAATGCCTGTGGAGGTCAGAAGAGGGCGTCAGATCCCCTGGGACTGGAGTTACCGACAGTTGTTAACCACCATGTGAGTGCTGTGATTTGAACCCGGGTCCTCTGCAAGATCAGCCAGTGCTCTAACCACTGAGCCATCTCTCCAGCCCCTCCTCCTGAAAATTTGCTCCACCCATTAAGGCTGAGCTTGTCAGTCATTGGAAACTCAGTTGCCCAAGTTTCTCAGGGCAACCACAGGATAGTGATCTGTGACCTCGGTGGCCATCTGGGACAGCTAGGGGGGTTGGCGAGCAACCTTTGACATCTATGGCAGGCACGCAGCCACAACAGTGAGCTGCCCTGTCTCAGGACACCCAAGTGCGCGGTGGCCTGTTGCCGCTTCCTTCGAGATGCACCCAGAATCTGCCTCTCAACCAGATTCATCTCTTGTCAACAGCTCTGTTATGTTTCCTGCCATCTTTCCACTTTGTTCTTTAAAACAGATCTCGCTGTGTGACCCAGGCTGACCTAGAATGCAGTTGCTGGCCCCAGCCTCAGCCTCTGGATGCTGAGTCCACAAGCCGTGCCAAGAAGCAGCATAGACTCCTTTGTGACACATTACAGAGGAGGAAAAGGGGTGCAGAGGGACAGGGTCCTGGATAGGTCGTGGGGCCAAGAGAGCCATTGGTGGGTGGGGACCCAGGAAGAGAAGTGTGCTCAGGGCCATGCCGACATGCCTGTGACGTTTTCATCTGGGCTCTTGATGACCCTGAGAGTGTTTCTTTTTTTCTTTTTTAAAGACAAGGTCTCACTATGTAGCCCTGGCTAGCTTGAAACGCACTATGTAGACCAGGCTGGCCTCAAAATTCAGAGAGGGCCTGGAGAGATGGGTTAGTGGTTAATAAAACACTGGCTGCTCTTGCAAAGGACCTGGGTTCAGTTCCCAGCATCCACATGGCAGCTAACGGCTGTCCATAACTCCAGTTCCAGGGGATCTGATGCCCTCTTCTGACCTCCATAGGCACAGGATTGTAGGAAGCTTTTCTTTTTATACCAAACAGGGACCACACGGCCCTGCTAAGGGGGATGGGGACACAGTGCGTGCTTTGCGGACACTGTGGGGAGCTGGCCCCTCGGCGCAGAGACTAGCCAGCTTCTTCCCATAGCCCAACCTAAGTGGTAACTCCAACTTAGGCTCTTAGCCTGGACCCTCGAGACACGTGTTCCACTCTTGGCCGTGACTTCCCACCTGTCCAGAGCCTGGACAGAATTTCACTCACAACACCAGCTACCCAGGTTGGTGGTCTACAAAGGGAACCTTTTTCCAACCCACTGGCCACCCGAACGAAATGCAGGCCTACTTTAGCCTGTATGCACGCAATCATTAATAAAAATAACGGCTGGGAATTCCGTGATGATGTTACTATGAAATTCAAATTTACTCCTTGCCACAGCTTGCTTTTATAAACCAAATGACGTCAGTTCCCAGGACTGATCATAAGCCCCCCAACTCTGCGCCACTGCACACCAGTGCCCGACCCAGCATTGTGCACCTAGGCCATGCCGCTTGCTCCTCCTTGGGGCGGAGCCAAATTCTTGGCCCTGTGGTGCCCTGAGGCATGCCAGCTGGACAGCTAGCCTGCAACACACTTGCATACGTTGAGGCAAAACACTCATATGCATAGAATTAAAATAAATAAAAATTTAAAAATCCTTAGAGACAGGGTGGCAGACAACTAATCTCAGCACCTAGGAACAGAGGCAGGTGGATCACCATGAATTGAGGCCAGCCTGGTCTATATATTGAGTTTCAGCCCATAGTGAGACCCTGTGTCAAACAAAACAAAACAAAACAAAACATACTCGGGTCCACCTGGCTCTGCACACACACACACACCCCGCCAAGTGCTGGGATTAAAGTAGCCCCATCACGCCCAGCATGAGAGTTTCTAGGGACACTGAATGGGACATCTTTCCTATGCAAGTACAGACCCAACGTCCAGCCATCGCAGCTCTTACACCCTGGACCTCTGCTCTTCTATCCCACAACCCCAGGTGTTGAACCCCAGAGCCAGCTGCGGTCATTCAGAACAGCCACCCTAAACTGCTGACCGTGTCTCGCCCACTCCTTCCCATAAGCCCCGCAGTTGAGGCTCTTGTCCACTCATCTCCTCATTCCTACTTCTGCTCAACAGGCCTGGGCTACCTCACGTGTCTCCTCTCGTTTCGTGACTGACATGCCTTGCCATGCTTGGAGAACAGATGCAGAGTGTAATGCAAGGGGCAGGCGACAGGCTCAGATCTGTGCTGCTGGAAGGGACCCCACCGTGGGCGATCCCAGAGCGAAGTCCTGGGGTGATGGGCTTGCGAGGTGCCCACGTCTCTCACCTGAGAGGCTGGTCCAGCAGCAGGGCAGATGTGGTTCGTGCACACTCTTGTCCTGCCTGCTTTCTTCACGTGGACCTTCACTCTGGGGAGAGACACGACGGTCCCACCTGCTTTGCTAACCTGGGAGCCATGGCCATGATCTTAGAAGACACGACTGGAGCAGGTCAGGGAAGCACTGGCCCGGCTGTGTTTATAACTGACAAGGGCCCCCTCCTCGCCCTGACCTCCTCGACCTCTGGCTCCACAGACCTGGGTTCTCAACGTTCCACAGCCCAGGGCTTTGCCAAAGGCTCTCTTAGGCAGTCTGGACCCCTCCAATTCCACTTCCATCACTGACCCAGAGCCGAGGCTCACGTGATGAAGAAGCTGAGGCAGATGCAGACAGTGAGCAGGGCTGTGACACCAGTGTCCCCAACGGCCCCCAGAACCTCTCCTGCTGATGTTGTTGGATCCGGATTCCCTGCTGAGGAAGGAGGCACGGCTAAGCTCTGACCTCGGCAGGCAAGCCCGCGCCCCTCTCTAACAGCTCTGAGATGGGTCAGCCACCTAGTCCCTTCCCAATCCCAGAACCTGAGCCTCATCTGAAACTGTTAGGCCTGAGTTTTCCAGAATTCCAAAGGGCACACAGATGTCCACTTCCTCCAGAGACTGTCAATCATATGACGTCTTCTCCTTACCTGAGGTCCCTCCTAGGGCCTATAAAGGAGTGTACCTTAGTGGCCATCTTGCTTGCTGGCCGATAGGCTCCAGGTGCCCACAGCTGCCATGCCCTGTCCAGTGTTGAAGTAAAATATGTTCCCTGAGTGACTAAGCCTCATGTGCCTGTCTTTTATTAGGGGGTATGGGCCACTGTAGATCTAACAGGAACCTTATTTGGAAGGGCACAGGAAGTGGAGGGGCAGGATAGGAAGGGCATAGGAAGTGGAGGGGCAGGCAGGCACAGGAAGTGGAGGGGCGGGATAGTAAGGGCACAGGAAGTGGAGAGGTGGTGGAACAGGTGGTGATCAGTTGCCAGGAAGTGGGAAGTAGGAAAGCGACCAGGCGGCAGCCACCTGCTGGGTGTGGCTGCGAAGAGGAAGCAACTAAACACTTGGAGGTCAGGGCGCAGGAAGAGGAACGGAGGCGTCGGTAAAGGGGGTTGGAGAGCCAGAAGGAGGAGAAGGCTGGGAGGTAAGAAGAGATAAACAAAGCCCTGACTGCAAAGTGTCCCGAGCACAGTCATGTCTTTCAGGACAGGATCTGAGCCCCGGCAGCGCTGGGACACGGGCCACTGTCAAAGGCGGCAGAATCCTGGCTCTAGAAATGGAGCAGGTCTGTAAGTCTCACAGGGTTGATGGCCTTGATGACCGGGGCCTGCAGAACTGTGACACCTGCTGCCGAGCGCCCAGGCAATAGAAAGTAACAAGCGGCGGCACATGAAGAATTTTCTAGGGCTGGAGAGATGGCTCAGTGGTTAGAGCACCGGCTGCTCCTGCAGAGGACCCGGGTTCCATTCCCAGCACCCACGTGGCAGGTAACAACCACCCGAAACTCCCAAGACGCCCTCTCTGACCTCCATGGGCATTGCGTTAACAGGTGCACTACGTTCAAGCAAAACGTTCATGCTCATAAAATAAATTACAGAAGGACGGTATCTGAGCCTGTCAGCACTTCCGCCACGGTCTCTGCTTGGCTTCTCGTCTTGGCTTCCCTCCACAAAGCTCGGCAAGAGGAACGCTGAGATGGCCCTCTCTGCCCTGAGTTGGATTTCAACGTTTTATCACAGTAAAGGAAGGGAAACCAGAACAACAGAGAGGGTGGACAGATGGGAGCAGAGGGGGTCGTCGGACCTTTGACTCAGAACAGAGAGCGGCCGGGGTCCGGCATGGAGGCTGCACCTCTGTGGATCCGACCACCCAGCATGCCTGCTCTATGCTGCCAAGGGAACCATAGTCTCTGTGCTCACAGACTTTGTCTGCCATTAACCGGCGAGCAGGCCGGATAGGAGTGTTAACGTTTGACATGAAGTCGGGGCTAAAGGACAGAGGCGTTGTAAGTATGTGCGGCCAGCGCGAACGTGTTGAAGAACATGGGGTAGCACTGAACAAACACGTTCCCATTCCATGTTCCCGTACATTAATGTCAGTAACAATATTAAAGCCCAGAAGTCAGTGTGCAAAAATAATTGCAGGATGTACCCAAATTCCATCATTTTATATGTTCCTCCTCTCGACCTCAGTGAGATGTGCTTCCTGAAAATGGCCCAAGGCCATCCAAGGCGGCCTTGGAATTAACAGTAAGAAAGCCTGCCGCTCTAGGGGTCACCCGGGACAGGTGCCTGTCCTTCTCCATCTGGGAGCCCCTCTTCCTACATCACAGCCAGGGTGCTGCTCCTGTCTGCCCTCCTCCTTGAACTCCCGTCCTTGCTCTGTGATTACTCCTTGAGGACACACAGAGCCTGATTCCTCATATCCCCACTGACTCAGAGACTGTCCCCCAAAGTCACCTGCTCCTCTCCTGAATCAGCTGTCTGCACACACACTCCCCCAGATATTCACCATCCGTTGCTTATTTTCTTCGATTCTTTTCTTATCTATGTATCAATGGTTCTTATCTATGACAGAGACTGGGCTGCTGCGTCCTGGCATTGTGGTTTTGAAACTCCAATTCCAGGAGAACTCCAGTTCCAGGGGAATCCGACACCCTCTTCTGACCTCCGTGGCATTGCACGACACGGGTGCACAAACCTGCATGCAGACAGTACATTCATACACATACAGAAATAAATAAAATTAAATAAAAAAATTTAAAAAAATTTAAAAAAATATGTGTAGGTGTGGCACTCATACACATAAAATAAAAATAAAATCATAATGTGGCTTAGAGGCCTTTGTGTGATATTTTGGTACAGAACCTGACTACATTCTGCCTATGTCCTGAGGTTTGAATTTGAAAAAGTAATGGTTGAATTTCTTTCACTGAAGAAGTTTAAAGGCTGCAGGGAAGAGAGGACACCTGTCTTCAGGCCAAAGCCTGTCCAGCTAAACCCCCAGTTGGATGCAGGAACTGTGTCACTTCCTGAAAGTCTTGATGCTGGCCTTGATATTTTCTTCCTTCCAGATCTCACGCTGAGAGAGGAGACCAGGCCCTTCAGTGTGGGCACTTTGGTGCCTGTCTGCAGTGGCTGCTTCCCATGTGCTCCATCAGAGACTGCAGTGAGAGAGGGATTCAGCCCTCAGCCCTCCTCGATGAAGTCTTTTTGAGACAGGGTCTCCCTATAGCCCTAGCTGTCCTGGAACTCACTCTGTAGACCAGGCTGGCCTTGAACTCATAGAGATCCGCCTGCCTCTGCCTCCCGAGTGCTACGATTAAAGGTGTGCACCACCATGCCCGGCTTAAAGACAGTTCTTAGCCGCCATGTGGGTGCTGGGAATCGAACCCGGGTCCTCTGCAAGAGCAGTTGGTGCTCTTAACAGCTGAGCCATCTCTCCAGCCCCAATTCTTTTGTTTTTGTTTTATTTTATTTATTATTATTATTATTATTTGTCTTTTTCAGACAGGGTCTCCCTTTAGCCCCAGCTGTCCTGGAATTTGCTCTGTAGACCAGGCTGGCTTTGAACTCACAAAGATCCACCTGCCTCTGCCTCCCAAGTGCTAGGATTAAAGGTGTGTGCCACCACACCCGGCTTATTTATTATTTTTTATGTGTATGAGTGTACTGTCTGCATGCAGGTCTGTGCAACCGTGTCCTGCAATGCCTGGGAGGTCAGAAGAGGGTGTCGAATTTCCCTGGAACTGGAGTTAAAGACGGTTCTTAGCTGCCATGTGGGTGCCGGGGATCGAACTTTGGTCCTCCGCAAGAGCAGTCTCTCCAGCCCCAATTTGTTTTCTTAAGGATATTTGAGTATTTTCCTTTCTTGTCTTAAATCCTCCCATCAATCTTCCCCTGCAGGAAATTTGTCCTCCCTCCCTTTTCATTCTTCTTCCAGAAACTATGCTTGGGACAAAAGTGCATTTGTTTGAACTGTGAACCTGCCTTGTAAACATTCTAAAGGACACATGGCTGGAGATGTTGCTCAGTTGGGAGTGCTTGACCAGCCTGCACAGAGCTCTGAGTTTGATTCCCAGCCTTGGTGGGATGGTGACATGCCTGTACTCCCAGCACATGGGAGGTGGGAGTGGGAGGGTCAGGAGTTCAAGAGCATCCTTAGTCACATGGCAAGGTTGAGGCCAGTTTACTTACCACCAAGCCTGGGGACCTGAGTTCAATCCCTGGAACCCACTGGTGGAGAGTACCTTCCTGCAATCTGACTTCTGCATAGGCACCATGGCTCGCAGGCATACCCATACATGTAAATACATACAAAGATACATACATGAGGGCACACATAAATAAATAATAAAAGATGCAATCCTTATGTCATATCTACACACAGTGAAGATGGAGGTAAAATTGATAGAACTTTAAAATTTTTTTTAATTTTTTGGTCTTTTTGAGACAAGGTCTCCCTGGAGCCCCAGCTGGCCTAAAACTCACTATGTAGACCAGGCTGGCCTTGAACTCACATAGATCCACCTGCCTCTCTGTCCCAAGTGCTGGGATCAAAGGCATATGCCACCAGGCCTGGAAGAACATTATTTATAATGGCAAAACGTCCTTATCTTGAAGCTCAGGATGCATTGACAAATCGAGAGTCCTGTTTGTTCTGTGTAATCCTACACTTTTGCTCACAATTCTCAAAAATGTGTGGCCTTCCAATAACATCTTTCTGAGTATACTAATAGTGTTATAGCCTCTCTTTTTTTTTTTT
>VZQC01003708.1:197182-215058 GCA_009823505.1 Rhizomys pruinosus | reverse complement strand
GGAAAGGCAGAGAAATGGGAAACGGGAGAATACCCACACGGACACTGGCAGCACAGACGGCCTACAGCCATAGACACCAACAATGAGAAACACTTGGATCAGTGCAGCATGTTTATTTAGCCAAAGCAATAGCAGTTTTTTCTCTGAGCCTATGACCTGGCTGGCCACAGGTTTTGACTAAGTTTCCGGTACCAGAGATGAATTTCCCTCTGTCGAGTGGGCTTTAAGTCCAATCACAAAATTGTTTCTATGCCGACCTGAAGAAGAAAACGACCTCCTTCCAATGCTCCTCTTTGTAGCTTAGATCATTTCTTACTGATGACCGGCTCTACTTTTTACTCTGTGGCTGCCTTACAACGTTTTCCTTGTTCTGTGATGCCCTTCTTGATAAATGTTTGGCTCATCAAGGAAGTGAAGCAAAAATGGAGAATTTACCGAGTATCTGGTAGAAGAGCCGTGTACAATTGTCCTGCTTGCTGAGGTGCCTGCAATAAATTTTGTTGTCTTGAATCTCTGAACCCTTCCCAGCAATGTTTGCCCTTTAAAAATACACTGAGCATTTGGCCACAGAAGGAATTTTCTGTAATACCTCACATTAGACATCTGTGCTGAAAGTCATGAAGACCTTGGGCTGAACCCACCAATGTGGTAATTGCTAAACAGGATTTGGAAAATCATATATGTATATATATGTGATTTTCATATATAATCATTTTTTGATTTCATATATACATGATTTAAAATACAATCATGTATATATATGAACTCCAGAGCCTGAGCTTGTCTTGCTCCACCAGCCTAACAGAAAGTTGACTTGTCCTACTTCCCTGGTAAGTGCTTTATTTCTCCACTGGTTAATTTTCTGTGATATACCCACCTCGCTAGCTGGCACATCTTGCCAGAATCCACAACTCAGGAGGACTTTTGGCCCAGCCACGTTGGTAACACTCTACAAGGTCAGTTTGGAGGGGAGGACACTTCCAGCTCAGTTCTTGCCTTATTTCTCTAACTCCTGCAACCAAATCATAAAACACACACTGTAGACATAGATCTAAGACTATTCACTACATGTTTCTGTTGACCGAATGAAATCATAAATGGCAGCCCACTGGTATAGGATTCCCACAGAATTGGAGTCAGTCCGTACAGTGGATACCAAAGTCCTGGATGTCCCTGTAAATATTTGTAGTTTGTGTGTTTCAAAACTCTTTTGGATGCTGGAGATGCTTGTGCATATAGAAAGCTCTGGGTTTCATGTCTAGTAGAGGAGGAGGAGGAGGAGGAGGAGAGGGAGGGAGGGAGGGAGGGAGGGAGAGAGAGAGAGACTATTCTGCCTTTGGTTGTCATGAAGTTTGTCTCTTAACCTGTGGAGATGCATTTTGCACCAAAGACTCACCCATCTGCAAGATGCTTGCTCCCAGGTTGTCCCACAGATCTTTAGGAAAATGTCTGGGAATTGAGGACACTTGAGAAATCTCCTTACTCAGTTGCACAAGTCCACGATGATCAGAATGTAATCAAGCTCGTCTTACATTCCACTAGGTGTCAGTATGACACTCTGTGACCTAAGAAGGCTTTGGGGTGCTGCAAAGAACCAATCAATCAGGAGATGGAGCAGCAAGCACTTTATTTTCTCTGATGCTTTCACAATATATTGTTTTCTACATTTCATTTTTAAGTTTTTACCAACATGAATTCATTGTTCATATTAATGAGACTCTGCATGTTTATTTAAAACTGTGGTATTTTAGGTATAGCAATACGATTTACATAGCACATAACACTAGAGTAGAGTGAATTGATATTTTGGGGTTTGGGGGGCCATTTTCAGAAAGGGTCTTCTTGTAGCCCCAGCTGGCCTGGCACTTGTTATGTAGACCAGGCTAGCCTGGATCTCACAGAGATCTGCCTATACCTGCCTTTGCCTCCCATTGATGAGTTTAAACAGAATTAAAAGGGTGGGGGAGGAAGATTTCGGGTTATAAATCATCCTCCCAGAACAAATTAACAAAAAATTTTAAAGCATGCATGATATTTCAACACATACTCAAAGCCTGTACTGATATGATCCAGAAATCCACCTGCCTCTGCCTCCCAAATGCTGGGATTAAAGGCATGCACACCATGCCCGACACTAATTTACTTTATACCAGAAAAATGTAACAGTGCAGAATTTAAGGCCCACCAATCTTCCTTAAAGACAAAAGTCTCATCAGAAATCTGCATGCAGAAGTCAAAACAGGGCATCGATCCCTTGGAACTGGAGTTATGGACGGTTGTTAGCCACTATGTGGGTGCTGGGAATCACACCCGGGTTCTCTGCAAGGGCAGCCAATGCTCTAACCACTGATCCATCTCTCCAGCCTTTGACTGTGACCCTGACATCAGGACCCAATGGACGGCGCCATGACAAACTTGGGGCAACATAACTCTTGGCACACAGAGAATACATTCTGACCGGAATCTAAGGGACACCGGTTGCTTAGATGGTCACATGGTTCTGTGTTGCTATTGGAGACAGGACATGGAGGGACATTAGAGTATTAACATCAGAGGTTCTCTTTGTGACCTGAAGTCTTTCTCTTAGCCCGCAGCGTGCCTTGTGCAGAGCTCCCTGTGGGCATGACTCCGGCGTCCTGCACATTGTCCTCTGAGCCCCATGGACCGCACTGGAGACACTGGGTGGGGAGGACTCCCCGTGGGCGCTGGAGGACTCCATCCTGGGCGGAACTGGAGCTGATGGGCAGGAGGAGTCCGGAGAGCAGGGTTGCTCAGGACAGAGCTGGTGACTGCAGGACTGGGGGAATGGGTGTTTGTGGACCAATGAATGCATGGCTTTCTACATGGGTGTCCACGGGAGGACTAGCTTGGGTTCCCACGGTGCTTCCCTTGAAGAGAACACGACATTAAAGTGAATGAAAATGGAAAGTGAATTCATCCACTTTGTACACTGAGGAGAAAGAGCCACACAGAGTGTGTCTGTCCATCCCCATAGCAAGGTTAACATGCATGGAACAAACACAGAACGTTGAGCTGTGAAGTCCAGCCGGGAGAGATGGGGGACGGAAATGCTCAGAAGGGGGGCCTGGTCCACAGGTGCAGGTTTTCTGGGTTGAAGACAGGATAGGGTCTTTGAGTTTAAGTGATGTGTCAGAAGAGAACACACTGTGGTATATAATGCATGGACGCAGAATTCTCTAGAAAATAAGGATAAGAACCAGAAAATGGTCATCGTTGCCCGAAACTCTGAAGGGAAGAGGACACAGGAGGCCGTGTCCTTGGTGTCACGTCCTTGACCTACAAACCAACGGAACAAACGTAGTCGTATTTATGAAGCTTTGTGTGAAAATTCACTTTGATGCATTTGACTCATATTCAGCGTGTTCCAGGCAGGTGCCCGGGGCTCGAGGAGCCTCATTTTACTTCATATTCTGTCACTAGACATCTGGATCCTCATTTTGGACGCAACTAAGTATCTTTTTTTTTTTTTTTAACTCTCCCACCTCCACTAATAACTACAGCAGGGCTTCTCTGAGTTTGACTACAGTGTCTACATGGTGACCTTTAATTTGGAACCTCAGTAATTCCTGGGGAAATGTTGAGTGAGTAGCCACAAGGTCGTTACCTTTTCAGGGCTTTCTGCTGTGTGTAATATGTAGACGCTCGAGTCTGGCCTGGCCACGTCACCCGGGCTGCAGAATTCCTTCACAGCTCAGCTGGCCTCTACGCACAGCTCTGCTGGGAGACACGCACCCAGCTTCTGGCCCTAGAGGAAACCGGAGAGCTCTTGTTTTGTTTTAAAGTATTTTATTACCTTTATTTTATGTGTGTGACTGTACTGCCTGTGTATGTGTAAGTCCACCCATGTTGCTCAGTGCCCTTGGAGATCAGGAGAGGGCGTCAGATCCCCTGGAACTGGAGTCACAGACAGCTGTTAGCGACCAGTGGGTGCTGGGAATCCAAGCCAGGTTCTCTTTTTTTGGTATTTTTGAGGCAGGGTCTCCCTTTTAGTACCAGCTGTCCTGGAGCTCGCTCTGTAAACCAGGCTGGCCTTGAACCCACAGAGATCCGCCTACCTCTACCTCCCAAGTGTGGGATTAAAGTCACATGCCACCACGCCCGACTAAGAGCAGCCAGTGTTCTTAACGCCGAGCCAACTCTCCAGCCCTGGTTCGGCTTTATAAACTGAGACAGGCCAGAAACCGGCTGTGTCATCCAGGTGGCCTTGAACTCATGATCCTCCTGCCTCGGTGCTGGGATCCCGGCCTGCAGCAGCACACCTTGCTTCGTTGGAACCACGCTGGGGCTCTCGCCTCTGAGCTCTCTTCCTCACACCTGTTCTTCTTCCTCATGTGACTGTGTGAAAGGACTCCGGTCACACCCATTTTACCTGTCGCTCTCAGGACTGGACAGTCCATATCTCCAGCCGCCTGTTCCTACATTTTCCTACCAATCTCCATTTTATTGTAATGAGTCACTTGATGGCCTACCTAGTCATCATATTGCCAGTGACTACGTGAATATCGTTTTCATAAAAAATACTACCACGACTTTCCGGCGGCAGTGATTGCGAGCTGTACTGGGGGCTCCTGGGTCCTGGCCCGTGCTCATCTCCACAGAGGACTGCGGGCTGCCGCAGCTCCCATCCTACAGAAGAGAAACGCTCCTACTAGTTGTTATTTATTTATTTATTTATTTATTTATTTATTTATTATTTATGTGTATGAATGTAAAAAAAGTAATTTTTAATTGCATCTCCCCTCACCTCCCCACCCTGCCCCGTGTGTGTGTGTGTGTGTGTGTGTGTGTGTGTGTGTGTAGTGTCCCTAAATGTCCTTCAGTGTGGGTCCATCTACTAAGTCCACTGAGAGTCTCATCCCTGTAAGACACAGTCTCTCCCCCTCCCAGCATCTATCGGCATCCATCAGTTGCCAAAAGTTCCTTACATTGGGCTGCGATCTCTTACCCACTTCCCCACATCTGTGCTGGGACTGTGTCTGGTTTGAACTTCCCGGGGACTCTGCATGCTGTCCCCACTGCTGTGAGCTCAGATGTGTAGCCGACCAGCGGCCCACCGTGCTCTGCCTCCTGCCGGTCCTGTCCCCTCTTGCCTGCTTTCCGCCTCCTCTTCCGCCATGATCGCTGAGCCTTGGGAGGCAGACGCTTGACACAGGTGTCCCACTCAGGGACGAGCGCCCTGTGATCTCTCGTTCTCCTCGCATTGGCCAATTGTGGATTTCTGTGTGAATCTCCATCTGCTGCGTGGGGAGACTTCTGGTGAGAGATGCATTCATCCCGTGTGTAGACATTGCACCGAAGACATGTGTCACTTAAGGTTAAATGCTTGACCTGTTTCTAAAAATTTTTAAATAATTTTTAGACGGATAATATGTCTTCACACCCCAAAGCATTTGGTGAACACAAATTGGGCTCAGTGGGTTAAAGCCAGGCATGGTGGTTCATGCCTTTAATCCCAGAACTCAGGAGGCAGAGGCAGGCAGATCTCTGTGAGTTCCAGGCCAGCCTGGTCTACATAGTGAGTTCCAGGACAGCTGGGGCTACAGAAAGACCATGTCTCAAAAAGACAAGAAAAAAAAGACAAGACAAGACAAGACAAGACAAGACAAGACAAGATAAGACAGACAGACAGAAAGAAGAAGAAAGAAAGAAAGAAAGAAAGAAAGAAAGAAAGAAAGAAAGAAAGAAAAAGAAAGAAAGAAAGAAAGAAAGTGGCACTGGGTGGATAGGGAGGTGGGGGTCTATCTGGGATGAGTTCGGGGAGGGGGTCAATATAATCAGAACACATGGTATGAAATTCTCAAAGATACTTCCTCAAATGCTAAATGAGGCAGCACATGAAGTCGTTTTGTGGCCTCCCAGCCCCAGTCTTTGCTCCTTCCTGGTTCTGACGGCGGAGCTCGTAGGTCTCCTGAACCCCTTCATTTACAGGGGCCCCGCCTGGTCACTCCCTCCCCAACTCCGCACTAGACGCATTCCTCACTTTCAGATAAGTTCCCCTCCTCTTGAACCAACCGCAGAGGGAGAGAACCTGACCCAAGACCTTCATGGAATGTTGAGTTAGACTCTTCTGGGTTTAGTGTCACATTCTTACTGAATTTTTGTGCACTTCATACAGAACTTCTTCGTTATCTTTATGCTGATGCATCTCTTCCTGGTGTTTTCCCCCCTTATATTTGTGATTCTTCTGCAAGTTCTTTCTGAGTAGAGCCTTAGCAGGGCCCCAACTTCACTTCTTCTCTGTTGCATCCTCGAGTAGCTGCACGCTGTACTGACTGTCTCGTCTACCGCACCTGCATTCCTATGGGGACCTGGGGTTCTGATCTACTAATCTGCCTATTCAAAGCCCGTATGCCCCAAACTATTATCATTCTAGCATTTTAGTAGCTTATGGCACCAATCCTTAAGTGACCCCTAATATAAGAGATTTATACTTGGATCTTGTTATATATAGCCTGGGTTAGCCTCTTACTATGTAGTCCAAGCTAGCCTGGAACTTTGAAATTTTTGTTTATTTATTTTTATTTATTTATTTATTTATTTATTATTTATTTATATTTTATGTCTATGAGTGTTAATGTTTGCATGTAAGTGCACCTATGTCATGCAGTGCCCACAGAGATCAGAAGAGGGCATCAGATCCTCTGGAACTGGAGTTACAGATGATTGTGGGTGGATATGTAGGTGCTTGAAAGCCAACCCAGGTCTTCTGCAAGAGCAGCCAGTACTCTTAACTGATCAGCCATCTCTCCAGCCCCGAGCCTGGAACCTTTAACTGACTTCTGTCCTGCCTCAGCCTCCTGAATGTTGGGGTTGCTGACAGGTCTCCAGGCCCCTTTTGTTCTTCACTTTGAGAACAAAATTCTGTTGTTATTCAAGTTTCTGTGGCAGGTAGAATGCGTGTGTGTGTGTGTGTGTGTGTGTGTGTGTGTGTGTGTGTGAAGCAGAGTAAGAAGCAGCCAGACAGTCGTTCTTTGCTGTGACTTTCTCAGTCAGCTCAGGTCGTCACAGTCAACCATGGAACGGGGACTTCAACAAGAAGCAGTTTCTAAGACTGTTCAGTCCAGGGTCAAGGCCCCCACAGGTCTGGTGATGGCGGCTCACCTCCTCTACTTTCTTTTTTTTTTTTTCAGACAGTGTCTCCCTGTAGCTCTGACTGTCCTGGAACTCACTCTGTAGACCAGGCTGGCCGCAAACTCATAGAGATCCGTGTGCCTCTGCCTCCCAAGTGCTAGGATTAAAGGCATGCACCACCATGCCTGGCATTTATTTATTTCTGTATGTGTATGAATGTACTGTCTGCATGCAAGTTTGTGCACCTGTGTCGTGCAATGCCGCGGAGGTCAGAAGAGGGTCTCAGATTCCCCTGGAACTGGAGTTCTCCTGGAATTGGAGTTTCAGACGGTTCTCGGCCACCATGTGTGTGCTGGGAATCGAACCCAGGTCCTCTGTAAGAGCGGTCGGCACTCTTAACTGCTAGGCCATCTCTCCAGCCCCCTCTACTTTCTTTCTAACATCAGTGGTTTGAATTTTGGACTGTGCAGCTTGGGTGATGTGCTCGGTCCCTCAGAGACATTGTCTTCAGAACTCTTGAGTGCTGCAAAGAGAACGGTGTGGGGAATGTCTATTCATACCTCCTAGATTAGACATTCAACCATAAAAGTCTTAGTCATTGTCCCTAGAATAGTGCCTAATACAGCAATGAGTGGACTTTCGGTGCAAAACAACTAGTCTCCGAACAGTACAAGTGCATGGCTCTGCCCGGCGCAGGTGTCTCTAATGTCAGCCTAAAAGAAGCTTCTTCAATGCTTGTGGGGCCAGAGAGATGGCCTAGCGGTTAAGAGCGCCGACCGCTCTTACAGAGGACCTGGGTTCGATCCCCAGCACCCACATGGCGGCTGAGAACCGTCTGAAACTCCAATTCCAGGAGAACTCCAGTTCCAGGGGAATCCGACACCCTCTTCTGACCTCCGTGGCATTGCACGACACGGGTGCACAAACCTGCATGCAGACAATACATTCATACACATACAGAAATAAATAAAAAATTTAAAAAAAAGAGTATGCTTGTGTGTGTATGTGTGTGTGTGTGTGTTGATTTTTCTGATTTTTGAGACACAGTCTCACAGAGTCCAGGCTGGCTTCAAACGAGCTAGGTCCCCAAGGATGACGCTGAATTCCACCTATGTCCACTTTCCAAGTTCTAGTACTGTAGGTACATGCCTTGTCTTGCTCAGCACTGGGGACCAACCTCAGCTAGGCGAAGACTCTATCCAAATGAATATGGAAAACAAACCAACTGGCCACAAAATATCACTTGCAGGGGGACCCAAAGCAATGAAGCATCAGGACAAACCAAGAGAAAAACCGCGACATCTGTTATCTCGTCATCATCTGCAGACAGAAGGAAGCAAATCTCCATCCTGTGTCCCCAGCAGCCATGCTCGCCCACTGACCACAGGTGGCTGCGGACTTCCAGCATCATGTCCTGGTGCAGGCGTCTCTGCCCAGCACCGCCAGTCTTCCTGGCTGAACTCCACCATCACATCCTCAATGGACACCAATCTCTGGAACAACGCAACCCAGCCCATAGTGACCTACTCATCACTGAAAAAGTTAGCATAGTGGAATTTCCCCACAATCATGATCTTGTTACACTTCCCACAAAATAGCTATTTCACCATGGGTTTGGAGGATAATTTATTTAGAAAACAAGACTTCCACCGGGCATGGTGGCGCACACCTTTAATCCTAGCACTTGGGAGGCAGAGGCAGGTGGATCTCTGTGAGTTCAAGGCCCACCTGGTCTACAAAGTGACCTCCAGGCCAGCTGGGACTAAAGGGAGACCCCGTCTCAAAAAGGCCAAAAAAAAAAAACAAGACTTCCACCCACAGATATACAATCATTACAATCATGCTTTCATTTGGTGTTTGTGTGTGTGTGTGTGTGTGTATGTGTGTATGTGTATGTGTGTGTGTGTGTGTGTGTGTGTGTTAAGGATTCCCCAGAAGATTCAAAACAGACTCTCTAGAATACTTGATCAAAGTTATTTACAGCATGACATTCTAGGCGACAGTCAGGCAAAACACCCACACACAAGCTTCCTGTTCGAGAAACTCAGACTTGCAAAGCAACAAAGACACAGGCTAGAGTACAGAACTAAAAAGGGAACGCGGTGGGGAAATGTACACAAGCCAGACGGCTGTGTAGATGCAAATTAGAAATGAGGAAGTGTACTTTGGAGCTGCTGTCCTGCTCCTTAGACAAGTGAGAAGCTTTATGTTGGATGTAAAGACATTAAGAAATCATCTCTAGTTTTTAGATGTATGAGTCATACATGTGGTTATTTTAAAACATCATCTCAAGAGATGCATGCTTAACCATGTGTGGATGAAACAATATCATGCTGGTAATTAGCTACAAATAACCTAAAGTGAAAGTCATGAGTGAAATAAGACAAGGCACATACAGGGCATTTCTTTCTGGAGCTGGAAATATTTTCAGAACTGTAAGAAGAGGGCTAGAGAAATGACTCAACAATTAAAAGCACTGGCTGCTCTTGCAGAGGACCCGGGTTCGAGTCCTAGCACCCAGAGGACAGCTAATTTGAATCTTCTGGGGAACCCCTCCCCCTGTCACCCACACACCAAACAAAAGCATGATTGTATATCTGTGGAAGTCTTGTTTCCTAAATGAACTCTTTATCCTCCAAACCCACGGTGAAATGGGTATTTTGTGGGAAATGTAACGAGAACATCATTGTGGGGAAATTACACTATGCTAACTCTTCTGTCTGTCAGTGGGGAGTAGTTCACTGTGGGCTGGGTTGCGTTGTTCCAGAGATTGGTGTCCATTGAGGATGTGACGGTGGAGTTCAGCCAGGAGGACAGGCGGTGCTGGGCAGAGACGCCTGCACCAGAACATGACGCTGGAGGTCCGCAGCCACCTGTGGTCAGTGGGCGAGCACGGCTGCCGGGGACACAGGATGGAGATTTCCTTCCTTCTGTCTGCAGATGATGACGAGATAACAGAAGACGTCGTGGTTTTTCTCTTGGTTTGTCCTGATGCTTCATTGCTTTGGGTCCCCCTCCAAGTGACATTTTGTGCCCAGTTGATTTGTTTTTCCTCTTCCAAATGAACCCATATGAAGTTTCATTGGATGAACTCGGAAGCCCAAGAAGCTCCATACAAATCCAGTATCCTTTCTGTTTACAGGATGTCCCATCCCCAACCCCCGACGTGAGGTTGGAGAAAGGCCCTGAGGGATAGGTGGGGAGGGCTGAACTTGCATGTCAGGGGCCTGTGAGTACTGCCCACTTGAAGAACCGTTTCATTCAGGGACCACTATCTGGTACCTCACGTACCCATTCCCCTTTTGGTGGACAGGGAGGGCGAAGCGTTACTCAGTGAACATGGAATCGGGGGCAGGGTAAGTCTTTCTCCAAGTTAGAGTCAGTTGGCCTGATCATAGAGGTAAGCGCCGAAGCTGACAATCTCACCCATATAGTCCTGACGACTCCTCCAGCACACACTCCAATGCAAAAATAAATGAACAGACTTTGTATTTATGCCTCTCACTGTGTCAGCATTTGGTTTATTGGGCTGTTTCCTCCTCCTAATTTTAGTCTAATTAAATAGAGTGTCTAAGAGCTGGAGAGATGGCTCTGTGGTTAAGAGCACCGGCTGCTCTTGCAGGGAAGCCGGGTTCAGTTTCCAGCACTGCATGGTGGCTGTCAGCCACCGTTACTCCAGTTCCAGAGAACCCACCGCCCTTTTCTGAGTTCCGAGGTACTGCAGGACGCCGGTGCATTTGCCTACCTGCAGGCAAAACACTCACGCACAGAAAATAAAAAAATAATAAATATTTAAAAAATAAATAGAGTGTCTCATCTATTATCTGATGGAATTTTCTATGCACACTTTGCTTTGGGTATTTATCAGTTTATGCTAATAAGTTCTGCTTTTTCTGTTGTTGGGATGTGTGTGTGTGTGTTTGAGACACGGTCTCCCTGGAGCCCCAGCTGGCCTGAACTCATTATTTAGACCAGGCTGGCCTCAAACTCATAGAGATCTGCCTGCCTCTGCCTCCCAAGTGCTAGGATTAAAGGTGTGGGCCACCATGCTTGGGTGCCTCTTCTGTTTTTCTCTGAATTCACTGGTTCTCTTTATTGGACTAGATTTATAATATTTTACATTAAGTTAATTTGTGTGTGTGTGTGTGTGTGTGTGTGTGTGTGTGTGTACCTGCAAACACATGTACTTGTGCGCGCTGCAGCAGTGTGGGGAGTCAGAGGACAACTTGGGGGTGTCCACACTCTCCTTCCGCCATGTGGGTTCCAGGCTTTGGCAGCCCCTTTGCCTACTGGGCTTTCTGTACCGTGTCTTTTGTCATTTTCTTTCTAATTGAATATCTTTCAAATGGGTTTCCACATCTGCAGAACACTCAGAGGTTAGCATTATATTGTTATCAGGTCTCAACCTTTTCCCAGAGGATGGTCCTGAAGCCCCACCCCATAGTGAAGAGGAGGTTACAAAGATAACCTTGGCCAAGCGCTGAACGTCTGTTGTTTTCTGTCCCAAGCAAGTGTCAGGCGATCGCAGAAATGAAAAACTAGAAGATACTAAATCAAACATAAACAAGGTTCAATCCTGTGTGGGAAGATTTCATCCATTTGTGTCAGTTCTCTCAACAGGCACATGTTGGGCGCGATAGCACTGGTAAGAGGCGTTAACTGGGCCCTTCGCTCTCTTTAGTCATTTTCTCTGAGCCATTCAGTATCCGGGACTTCTTACATTTCTAATGTGGTCAGTAGAGCCTCCTGACATATGCGAGTGATAATTCTGACATTTTTTTCCCACGTAACAAAATAATTTGGCTCAGGAAAAGCTGGGTTCTACCTTCTTGAACCAGCAGTATGCTGTACAGAAGGAGACAGTCTGAAGGTGCATGGTAGACCCCTTCAGCTGGGTTCCTGTTTATAGGTATGTGATACAACTCCCGCCTTCTGGAAAACTATAAATCTGGATTTAGAGGTCTGGGAAACAAGAGAGGCTGCTCTGATTGTAGTGACAATTACAAAAACAGAGGGGGAGGAATGCACTTCTTCCCTCTAGGATGCAATTTTGCCCTACAGTTAAATAAGATCATTGGTAGATAAAGGCTTTAGTGCCAGCTCTGGGCTGCCCTTCCAGGGGCTGTTGGCCAGGGGGGCTTTAAAAGACCCTAAAACAAAGGCTGTTTGCCTATAACTTTAAAAAATGTTTTCTATCTATCTATCTATCTATCTATCTATTTATTTATTTATTTATTTATATGAATGTATTGTCTGCATGTAGGTCTGTGCACCCATGTCATGCAATGCTGCAGAGGTCAGAAGAGAGCGTCGGATTCCCCTGGGACTGGAGTAAAAAATGGTTCTCAGTCGCCATGTGGGTGCTCGGGATCGAACCTGGGTCCTCTGCAAGAGCAGTCTGCACTCTTAATCACCAGGCCATCTCTCCAGCCCCTTGCCTATAACTTTGGGTGCACATAAGAAATGGACAGAGGGGCTGGAGAGATGGCCTAGCGGTTAGGAGTGCCAACGCTCTTGCAGAGGACCCGGGTTCAATCCCCAGCACCCACATGGCGGCCGAGAGCGCCGTCTGAAACTCCAATTCCAGGAGAACTCCAGTTCCAGGGGAATCCGACACTCTCTTCTGACCTCATAGGCATTGCATGACACGGGTACACAAACTTGCATGCAGACAGTACATTCATACACATACAGAAATAAATAAAATTAATAAAAAAAAAGAAATGGACAGAGGCGGGCGTGGTGGTGCATACCTTTGGGAGGCAGAGGCAGGTGGATCTTTGTGAGTTCAAGGCCAGCCTGAGCCTGGTCTTCAGAGCAAGTTCCAGGACAGCTGGGGCAACAGGGAGACCCTGTCTCGAAAAGACAAAAAAAAAAAAAATGGACAGTAAGACCCTATTGGTAAAGATAGGGCATGGTAAGAGCATGAAAAAAAAAATCATGCTGAGACCCTGCACTGCAAATCAACAGCTAATCTTCATGGTGTCAGAGAGCATTATAGAAACCCTTGGAAAGAAATGGTCTCTGAAGCTTTACTACAGACTTCTTGTGCTTCACGTTTACATCCCAAGAAGATACAGTCCAATAGCAGCAGCCTGATAAATGTACACCCTCCCCACCAAAAAAACCCCAATTGAATTGATCTATGGTCAGCTCCCTGGCAGGATATGACACATGGTCCACAGCTGTAACCTTGGGGCCTCCTCGCATCAGGAGGCTTTATTATTCCAAAATTTTATACAATATATTTTGATTACATCCAGACTAATGGTGGCATGAATTTAGGGGACGAACCAATCAGCTTCTAATGGGATTTAAGGCCCACTTCACAACAGGGAGTCCATCCCTGATATAGTTATCAGGACAAGAACGTAAGCCTAGACAAGTCACAGGCCATAGTCTGCTAAATGGACAGAATATTAAACTGACCTTATTAAATCCATAGATTAGTGAATCCCTCACCAGACAAGGCTCTTGCAGTAGATGCTGATTACTACAGAGATCCACAGGCAGCCAACATGCAGAAATAAAAATGTTTTTAAAGGATCACCTGGCAGTGTCTAAGGTGGAATTCATCCAACATAAAATGGACTATTGTAAAGTAAGCCATCCAGTGACATCCAGTCTGGTCTGGCTTACCCACCCATCACCTCTATCTATGCAGAACCAGCTCGGTACACTAAAAGAAGACTTAACACCCACTGGGCAGTATTGCCTCTTTCCTCCTGTCTGGAAGCCTTGCGACCACCAGTGTAATCTCTGCCTGCATGGATTTACCTTGGTAGTAAAGACAGAACTCCAGGTCTCCTGCGTGGTTGGCAGGTGCTGTGACACTAACACAACCTAGTCCCTCGTTGTGGAATTCTGGGTAAAGGGATCTCCCACCGAGCCACACCCTCAGCTACTTTCTGGTGGAACCTAGGCGAGAGTTCTTCTGCTGAGCCCCCCCTTCCCATCACAGCTACATTCTAGCCAAGATCTTTACTGCAGATCCATTCTGCTAATCCTTACTGGCGGTGGGCTCTAGGCTCAGCTCTGTTCCCAGCCCTCAGTGCTGGTCACTGTCACATGAATTGTATTTATTTATTTTGCTTTTTTTTGGGGGGGTCTCTTAGAGACAGGGTCTTCCTGTGGCCCCAGATGTCCTGGAACTCACTCTGTAGACCAGGCTGGCCTTGAACTCACAAAGATCCGCCTGCCTCTGCCTCCCAAGTGCTAGGATTAAAAGCGTGCGCCACCACGCCCTGCTATTTTGCTCTTTTTAAAATCAGGGTCTCCCCGCAGCGCCAGCTAGCCTGCAACTTGCTATGTAGACCAGGCTGGCCTCGAACTCACAGAACTCTGCCTGTCTCTGCCTTCCAAGTGCTGGAATTAAAGGCATGAACCACCATGCCCGGCATGTTGTAGGTTTTGGTTTTTGTTTTTGCTTATTTGGCTTAGTTACCGAAAAACACCCCCACAGAATTTGTAAAATAGTATTTGTATTGATTCTCTGAGAACTTCACACAGTGTGTTTCTTTGTTTTGTTTTGTTTTGTGTTTTTGAGACAGGGTTTCCCTATAGCCCCAGCTGGCCTGGAACTCACTCTGTAGACAAGGCTGGCCGGTGCTGGGAATTGAACCCGGGTTGTCTGCAAGAGCAGTTGGTGCTCTTAACCACTGAGCCATCTCTCCAGCCACAATGTATTTTCTTCTTCTTCTTCTTCTTCTTCTTCTTCTTCTTCTTCTTCTTCTTCTTCTTCTTCTTCTTCTTCTTTTTTGTGAGACAGGGTCTCACTATAGCCCCAGCCGGCCTGGAACTCACTCTGTAGACCAGGCTGCCCTTGAACTCACAGAGACCCACCTGCCTCTGCCTCCCAAGTGCTGGGATTAAAGGCGTGCGCCACCACACCTGCACCACACCTGCCTTAAAGACGGTTCTTAGCTGCCATGAGGGTGCTGGGAATCGAACCCAGGTCCTCTGCAAGAGCAGTCGGCACTTTTGACTGCTGAGCCACCTCTCCAGCCCTGCCATGATGTATTTTCTTTTTTCTTAATTTTATTTATTTATTTATTTACGTGTATGAATGTACTGTATGCATGTAGGTCTGTGCACCCATGTCATGCAACGCTGCGGAGATCATAAGAGGGTGTCGGATTCCCCTAGAACTGGAGTTCTCCTGGAATTGGAGTTACAGACGGTTCTCAGCCGCCATGTGGGTGCTGGGGATCGAACCCGGGTCCCCTGCAAGAGTAGTCGGTGCTCTTAACCACTGAGCCATCTCTCCAGCCACAATGTATTTTCAACACATTCAGGCTTCCTACTTCATCTCCTCTAAGATACATAATCTACATCTCCTTACCCCATAATTTCATGTCCTTATTAATTTTTTTTTGTAGTTTTGAAACAGGGTAATGTTTTAAAGACCTTTTTTTTTTTCTGAAGCCATTTAAGGGGCTGGAGTGATGGTTCAGTGGTTAAGAGCTCCAACCGCTCTTACTGAGGACACGGGTTCGACTCCCACCACCCACATGGTCGGCAAGAACCATCTGCAAGCCAGCCATGGTGGTGCATGCCCCAATCCCAGCACTCAAGAGGCAGAGGCAGGTGGATCCCCGTGTTAAAGACCTTTCAAGTCTAGTTTGTGCTCCCTAAATGCTCTGGGGGGGGGTGTGAGCTCATCCCTGAGCTTAGTAAACCTACCAAGCTTCACACCCTTGAAGAAAATGAACTCTTTTTTTTCGGCGGGGTCTTTTCAAGACAGGGTCTCCCTGTAGCCCCAGCTGTCCTGGAACTCGCTGCGTAGATCAGGCTGGCCTTGAACTCACAAAGATCCTCTGCCTCCCGAGTGCTAGGATTAAAGGTGTGCACCACCATGCCCAGCTTAGAGAAAATTAACTCTTTTTTTTTTTTTTGGTATTTTTTGTTTTTTCGAGACAGGGTCTCCCTGTAGCCCCAGCTGTCCTGGAACTCACTCTGTAGATCAGGCTGGCCTTGAACTCACAAAGATCCACCTGCCTCTGCCTCCCAAGTGCTAGGATTAAAGGCGTGTGCCACCACACCCGGCTTTTTTTTTTTTTTGCCCACACAGCTGCGAGACTGATGGTCTCCTAGCCAAACACTCAGCTATGGAAGTGGTAATTCCACGGCCAACATGCAGCCAGGAAGCCGTTGGCCATCACAGCCCAGCTGTGGAACTGGTAATTCCATGGCCCCCACACAGCCATAAATCTGATGGCCTCATAGCCAAACCCGCAGCTGTGGAATTGGTAATTCCACAGCCAACCCTAGGGCTGGGGGCTGCTGCCCTCAGCGACCAACCAATCAGCCAGGGAATTGCTAATTCCCATGACCAGACCACCTGAAAAGTTAATATTAACTGTAATATTAACAGCCCCATGATAGATCTGGCTAAGGAAAACATGTCCGGAATAACATCCCAGAGATCTCGTCAGGTGGTACAGCGTGTAGAAATTCCCTTTTATTGTATGCAACTGGCAGTTTATATAGGTTTGGGACAGACGACCCCCACATCACAGATCATGTGATATCACCTCCCAGGGGGCCAATCCTAGACCTCGGCACCACCATATGTCATCCCAACTCTGGGGCCTAAACAGAGAGGCGGTGTGATGGTTACTGGTGACTCCGAGGCATGCTGGCTGAAATGTGAGCCCACGCACGTCCAAGCTTGGCTCTGCCCACACTCCCATAACATTTGTGCTGGGACTGCAGCAGCGGCCAGGCCTTCTGAGCCCTCATCACTGAGGCTTGCAGGATTCACGCACAGTTGGCGACAGCGCCTTCCGGCACTATAAACTCGCCAGTAGAGATGAAGCCTTGACGTGAATACCAGCTTGGTTTCCACAGGTTTGTTCTACGACTCATGTATGTAGCGTCTGCAGCAGTATGATCCATCAAGTTCTGGAGGGCAACGAAGACAAGACAACAGCCAGGGCTGGTCGAAGGTCGAAAGAGGGAGCCCCCTGTCAACAACTCCAAAAGAGGGAGCCCATTCCAGGCATCTGACCTTTTATTTGCTAGCCTGTGGTTTCTGGTAGGGGCTTTCTTATAGGACAATTTCATTTACACTCTTTATTTTTTTTATTAATAACAGATACGTTTATTATTACATATACATCTGTGTGGCTTTCAATACCACTTGAAACATGCATATCACTATAGAGACAATCAGTTTTCCATTGCTTATTTGATACATATTACTGCAGAACCATTATAAATTACTGAGGAGGTATTTGGTTAAAAAATAAACAATAAATCATACTGCCCATACAAATCAACTCTTGTTACTGGACAAGAGTTTAACAGTATTTATCTGATAATTCCTATGGTAAATGGAAAACATCACGGAGTTTTGGAAAACATACATTATATATATATATATGTGTATATATATATATATACATAATCTGTTTATATTGGTGCAACCTTGTATCTTTTTTGCAGATAGTTTTATAAAGTCATTTATTATTATAACAGGTAGTTTAATGCAAAGATTGTACACAATTTATGAAAGTCCAACAAACTTCTAAATATTTTATTTTATTTTATTTTATTCTTGGGGGGTCTTTTTTTTTTTTGAGACAGGGTCTCCCTTTAGTCCAAGCTGGCCCGGAGCTTGCTCTGTAGACCAGGCTGGCCTTGAACTCACAGAGATCCCCCTGCCTCTGCCTCTTGAGTGCTGGGATTACAGTCATGCGCCACCACGCCCTGCAGAACTTCTAAATATTTTAAATTAAATCAATTACCAATGAAAATCCCCACTGACACTCGTAATTTTTTTT
>VZQC01003708.1:138341-196761 GCA_009823505.1 Rhizomys pruinosus | reverse complement strand
TTGCCTTTTAGTGCCTTAATTTGACAGAATTATTTTACTGCCATAAATACAGATTTTTTTCAGAAACAGATTTTTATGTCTTTTCGAGACAGGGTCTCCCTGTAGCCCCAGCTGTCCTGGAACTCACTCTGGAGACCAGGCTGGCCTTGAACTCACAAAGATCCGCCTGCCTCTGCCTCCCAAGTGCTAGGATTAAAGGCGTGCGCCACCACGCCCGGCTGGGAATCATTTTTGAGCTCATTTGTAGTCCCAGTTTGGTGAGATTTCGATGTACAGTCATGTAAAATCGAACCTAATCCCTAAGTGAGAGGAACACTGACCTCTTAATTCTGCCTTGGTGCTTGATGTCTTGAGTGTCCGCTGACATGTGCTTATGAATGGCTGTTTCCTGAGTATGCTTGTGTATGTCAATGTGAAGTTTGATAACACTTTGTCTCCCGGAAATTGGACTCAGATTTGTCATTCACAAATCAACTTTTCTCCTGTTAAGTGGTACTTTTTTTCTTCTCCTGTCAAGTGGTACTTTTCTCATCTAACACTTTGGAGAGGTAAAAGGAGTATGTACAAAGACTGTAGAAGAGGGAGCGTGGAAAAGAAGTCCAGAGGAGAAAAGCTTGCCAATGGAAATATTCCAATCTCTACGTGACCAGCAAAAGTCCATTTTATAATAAATTTTTGTTTGCAAAGTGTAAGTTAGTGATGGGCACCATAAAAATAAGCGAATGGATGATAATGGGGTTTATTCTTTTTAAGAAAGTATGCCTTATGATGTATTAAAAAGGGCCAGTGTTTAAGGCAAAAAGACTCAACAGCACCTACATTGAATCTTTAATATACTTCTTGTGTAAATTAGAATGCTATAAGGTTTTTTGGGGTGCTAGCTGGTAGAAGACACACAATGCTTGTCCTTGAGGTTCAGCTAACTTAGCAACCAATTCCATTTCAGGTCAATGTGTACCACAGCTCTGTGTATGTGTATGTAATTTTGACCAAGGAAATCCAGAATATCTTCATAGTTGAGTATGTTTATTTTTTTTTTTTTCTTGAGACAAGGTCTCCCTTTTAGTCCCAGCTGTCCTGGAGCTCACTATGTAGACCAGGCTGGCCTTGAACTCACAGAGATCTGTCTGCTTCTGCCCCCCAAGTGCTGGGATTAAAGGCATGTGCCATCACGTCCCATCTAAGACAGTTCTTAGCTGCCGTGTGGGTGCTGGGAATTGAACCTGGGTCCTCTGAAAGAGCAGTCAGCGCTCTTAACTGCTGAGCCATCTCTCCAACCCCAGACTTTTTCAAAAGGTGTTTAGTGCCTGTTATCCCTCTCCACGCTTCCTCACCCTGATCTCCCATTATTCACTCCATTTAATCCTTCTCTATTCTATTCTTTCCCTTCCCCCCATCACTGCTTTCTGCCTCCCCTCCCACAACTTCCCACCCCCACCCATGGCTCTTAACTAGTTTTCTGAACTCTGGATTTTCCTACTGAAACACACATATCTAAAGATTCAGCAAGGACCCTCAACATAAGACCCAATACCCTGACTCTGATGGAGGAGAAGGCAGGGAGTGTGCTGGAAAGTAGAGGCTCAGGAAGGGACTTGCTCCTCAGGAACCCAACAGCACAGGCATTAACCATTGATGAAAGAGACCACATGAACCTAAGAAATGTCTGTGTAGGAAAGGACGCCATCATTTTAGTGAAGAGGCAAAAAAACCCCACTTTTTAACAGCAGTACATGTAACAGAGGTTTAGTATTTAGATTATGCAAAGAACTAAAACAAAACTAGACATCAAAGAAACAAACTAACAACCCAATGGCGCATGCCTTTAATCCCAGCACTGGGGAGGCAGAGGCAGGTCTCTGTGAGTTCAAGGGGACAAAAGGGAGACCCTGTCTAAAAAATACAACCCTCCCAACACAATTACAAATTAAGGACAATGAACTAAACAGTTCTGAACCTATGAAATGCAAATGGCTGAGAAATATGTTTTTAATGTTCAAGATCTTTAGTCATCAGAGAAATGCAAATTAAAACTGTGTTGAGATATCACCTTACCCCAGTTAACCCGGATAAGATTCAACAAACAAATGTTGAAAAGTGCTGGAGAGAGTGTGAAAAAAGGGGGATTTTACTCACTGCTGGTGGGAGTGAAAATTTGAAATCGGTGTGAAGGTTCCTCAAAAAAAGCTAGAAATAGATCTACCACATAACCCTGCTGTTCCATCTGTGTGTACACCCAGATCCTACTCCAGAGAGAGACCCGCTCGTCTGTGTTCATGGCCGGCCTATTCATAATGCCGGGAATGGAAACAACCTGGATGTTCACCAGCTGACGGATGGATAATGACATAACCAAATTCTCATCTCTTTAGAAAACTGAAATGCAGAGGCGAATGGATGGAACTGGAAAGAGCCGTGCTGAATGAGGAACCCAGACCCAGAAAGACAAATATTGCACACTCTCCATCATATGTGGAGCTAGCTTTGAACCTCTAGATATGTGAGCTATAATTATTATCTCATTTCTGCTATAACGCATCAGAACAGAATTAATGCAGTATCCACAATCTCTCGGTCATGTCATTCAGACACAAAGCTGCTCTCCGCTCCTGGAGAATGCCGACATTCCTTCTCTCGTGGTCCCTTTGCGTTTCCAAATCAATACTGCGTCCCACACTTACCTCTCCGACTTCACCTTCCCTTCTTGGGTTCTGTGGTGCACAGGCACGAGCATCTCAGCCCTTTATGGCTGAATGAATGTTCCCTTATGTGGACAGACCACAATGTATCAGTTGATGAACATTATAGTTATTTCTACTTTTATTTTTTATTTTTTTGGTCTTTTCGAGACAGGGTCTCCCTGTAGCCCCAGCTGTCCTGGAATTTGCTCTGTAGACCAGGCTGGCCTTGAACTCAGAAAGATCCACCTGCCTCTGCTTCCCAAGTGCTAGGATTAAAGGTGTCCGCCACCATGCCTATCTTTATTTACTATTTTTATGTGTATGAGTGTACTGTCTGCATGTAGGTTGGTGCATCCGTGTAGTGAAATGCCGCGGAGGTCAGAAGAGGGCGTCGGATTCCCTGGAACTGGAGTTATAGACAGTTCTTAGCTGCCATGTGGGTGCTGGGAATCGAACCCAGGTCCTCTGCAGGAGCAGTTGGTGCTCTTAACCACTGAGCCATCTCTCTAGCCCCTATTTCTACTTTTTAAGTTAAAAAAAAAGAAGTGCTCACAAGTTGTGGGAGCAGTGGTGGGAAAATTACGGGATCTGAGGAAGGGACCCTGGACTTCTCCCAGGGCGAAGGAAGGGGGGAAGAAGGTTCATAGTAGAGAGAACCCTGCTCTTTGCTTGTGTTCGCTTTAGGACAGGGTCTAGCGATGGAGTCCACCTCCCGAGAGCTAAGATGATACACGTTCACCATCACGCTTCACCTGCACAGAACGTGTTACCTGGCCTCCAGTCACTTTCTACTGCCGCCAATGGGTCTCGTCTCCCAGGGAATTGAAAGGGGGTGTGCAGGCTCAGCACTGAGGGTGTTCAGTACTCTCCCAGAGTCGTAGACAGAGAGGACCCTGAATAGGAACGGAGAGCCTAGGGGGGAAGGAAGGAGAAAGCCTGTTGCACAAGGTTCTGCGTGGGTGAGTATGAAATCATGTCTGTGGGAAACTTGGGTTTAGATGCAGAAGTGAGATCCTCCCCTCACCCAGGGCCTTGGACTGTCCATCCAAAATCCGTATTTTGAATCTCCAGCATGGTGAGGTATGGAAGCAGGACCTTTCAGAGGGGAGGTCACGAACGCCATTCATTATGTGAGTAGGTCTGTTGCCCTCGTGAAAGACAGACCACGCTGGAGAACTCCATCATCCCTCACGGCCGAGACGTGAAGAGGCAGCAGGAAGTTTCCACCCGTGAGCACAGGAGCAAAGTCTCTCCAGACACCCTATCTACTGGCATTTGGGTCTCCCAACATCTAGAGCTTTTAGAAGGCAAATTCTGTTGGTTATAAACTGTTCATCTTATGGCATTTTGTTATGGCAGTGCCAATAAACTAAGACAGCCAGGCGTTGGGTGCCAGGTGCCAGCCAGCACATCCCCAGCCTCATATCCCCAGAGCGAGAACAGGACGCCAAGTCACTTTGAGGGCACGTGATGATGCTAGCTGGAAATGTCTGGACGCATGGACCTGCGGGCCATGTGGGGACAGACATCTGGAACACTGAGCCTGAGAAGGCTGGGCTGCGCTGGAAGACTCGGTAGAGTCCCCGCTGTGTCATCTACCCGCTGGACTTCAAGTCGTGTCAGAGATCTGCTGAGTCATTCAGTGTGCTGTGTTCAAGGCCAGCTGGAACCCACGGCTGCGACCAGAGCTGGGTCCGTCCATCACGAGCTGCGAGGTGACAGGGCTGTGTTCTGAGAAACACATCGTTGAGCTACCCTTTCATTGTAGAGGTGCTCAGAAGACTCAGCTGTCCTCTTCCAGCCATTGTCACCCCACAGTGATCACAATATCCAGCCCTAATGGCAAAGATGAGCTTTTAATGTGTATGAGTGTATTGCCTGCATGTGTGTAAACTCTCCCATGTTGTACAGTGTCTGCAGAGGTCACAGAGGGCGTTGGATCCCCTGGAACTAGAGTTACGAATGGTTGTTAGCTGCCATGTATGTGCTGGGAATCGAACCTGGGTCCTCTGCAAGAACAGCCAGTGCTCTTAACCACTGAGCCATCTCTTCAGCCTCCAAGAGTTTTTCTGTTTCTAAACCTCAGGCCAAGGATGTCACTCAGTACAAATTCTGTATCTGCATTTTGTCACTCAATACGTCATTTGCAAAACTCGTGTCTGTATGCGGAGACGTTCCTCCATCCCATAAGCACTGTACAACTTTACCTACCTTGCTGCTGGTGGGTGCTTGGATAGGCTTCATTTTGTATTTACAACCCTGGAGCTCTAACTCCACCGCAGAGCTTCATTTCCAGGCCTCTGTGAACAGCGTAAGTCTTCTTTTGTTACGCGGGCAGCAGAGAGCAGATTTGCTGCACCATTCCATAGCTATAGACCTTTTTCCTGGCGAATACTGAATTGATCACATGTATCATTTTCCAATTGGCTTGTCTGTCATTTTCACTAAGTCATGGGCAATCTTTATGTTATTATTATTATTATTATTGTCTTTTTTGAGACAGGGTCTCCCTGTAGCCCCAGCTGGCCTGGAACTCACTATATAGACAAGGTGAGCCTTGAACTCACAGAGATCCACCTGTCTCTGCCTCCTGTGCACTGGGATTAAGGTATGTACCACCATGCCTGGCTTATATGTTATTTTTATACCTTGGCTATGAGGTGATTTTGAAATACAGCTATTTTACAGCCACGAGGTCACACTTTAAAGAAGATTTACTTTATGAATTAACACATGGTCTTAAAAACATTCAAATAAATATAATTATCCAACAGAGGCGAAGGATAACACATCCCCTGCCCCCCAACCAATGAGGTAACACGGTTGAGTTCAGAACAAGATACTCAGCAATGCAGACTGTGCATTTTCCTACTCGATGCACACAGTGAAGATGACCCACTCTACAGAGGGGGAAGTGGAGGCACAGGGGGACAAGTGGCTTCCCTGGGGCAGCACCCGTCTGGACTGAACCCAGGAATCTCTGTCACCGTCACATTTCCAGGAAGCCCGCTTTCCCCTCCATAAGCTGTGGCTTAGAGGCCGTTGATGAGAAGACTCTGCCCAGACACACTGTCCTCAGTGATGCCTTCCTGGGCCTCCAGCCAGCGCTGGGCCTTGTGTGGAGGACGCCATCACTTGTGGGTCTTGATCTCTGCGTAATCAGACTTGGTGGCCTCTGAGTTCTGAGGCTGCCGGGGCTTGAGGCCTTTGAAGGTGAGGGAGGCATAGTGCAGGTCCGGCTCCTCCTTCGCGGTGGCCGTGTCAGGGGGCGACTGGCCCTTCTGGATGTCTGACCCTGGTGCATTCTGGTAATTCTGACATAGGGTGAGAGAAGACTGTGAAGACGGTAGCCAGGATCACCTAAGGCCTCGCCGTGTGTGTGTTCATTTGCCAATTCACACCCATTTCCATTCAAGTATTCATTTGTACCCTTCACAGTGTGTATGTGGATATGCGTGTAAATATGCATGTGTGTGCCCGTGGGCCCCCTCCACACCCCCCCCTCCCGGCCAACACGCGCTGATGGGCACACACACCTGAAGGCACAGTACCAGGGATTGAACCTAGAACCTTCCAAGGGCTCTACCGACACACTGCACCCATCCCTGACCAAATCTAATCTTAACACTTTTTGTGGGGAGATTCTCTGAATCCTTTTAACCTCCTCCTACCCCACGGTAGGATATGAACAGAAACTGAGCCAGGTTAAGTGACTCCTCAGCAGACAGGCCCTGACCCCACAGTCTCTCAGGAAAGATGGTAACAGACTGTCAAGAAGTAAAGCCAAGTGCAGCATGTCTGCAGTCCCAGCACTCGGGAGGCTGTGGCAGAAGACTAGCAGGTCTGAGGCAAGCCTCGGCTAACTGGTGAGTTCTTGGGTTACATAGACTGACCCTGTCTCCAAAATCCTAAATAAATAAAATTTCAACAATAAGTTAAAACCCTTTCGGATGGCACTCTGACTGGCAGAAGCAATGCACACGAGTGCTCCCGAGCCTGACCAGGACCTGCTGGGGCCGCAGGGGGGCTCCAGCGTGGAGTGGAGTCAGGGAACCAGGCCTGTCTATTCTGAGAGGCCCCCGACAGTCTGCCAGGGAGTGGAGATGATGAGGGCGGGGACTCTGGGCTCCGGGCTCGTGGTCCACTCCCTGCAGTGCTGGGTGGACCACGGGGAAGCCCCAGCAGAGACTGGCTGTGAGAGCAAATGACACGGCGGATGCGGAAGAGCAGGCACCCCCAGATGTGGAAGGAGGGAAACAATCTTAATAGTGTTCACGTTGATTATTGATGACTCATCAGAATCACAATCATTTGGATGTAGTGAATCACATCTCTACTTTTTAATGCAATGACTGAAATTTTTGTATTATAATGTGGCCAATAGTCTGCTTGTTTTCTTTTACATTCTTTTGCAAAACAGAGCCTCTAGGTAGCCCAGAAGGTCTGGAACTCACTATGTAGACAAACTGACCTTAAACTCTAAATTGTCCTCACATACTAGGAATACAGGCATGGGCCACAAACCTGACTGGCAATAGCTCACTCCTCTCTCTTCTCTCTCTCTCTTTCTTTCTTTCTTTCTTTCTTTCTTTCTTTCTTTCTTTCTTTCTCTCCTCCTCCTCCTCCTCTTCCTCCTCCTCCTCCTCCTCCTCCTCCTCCTTCTTCTTCCTCTTCTTCCCCCTCCTCTTTCTTCCTCTCTCCCCACTACTGGCAATGGAACCCAGAGCCTCACATGGTAGGCAAATACTCTACAACAGAGCTACACCCCACACCTCCCATGTCTCTCACTGTTAAATTCCGGGCAAGCACACTACTACTGAGCTATACCCCAGCCCCTCACTGGGGATTGTACACAGGGCTCTACCACTGAGCCACACCCCAGGCCCTCACTGGGGATTCTAGACAGGGCTCTACCACTGAGCCACACCCCAGCCCCTCACTGGGGCTTCTAGGCAGGGCTCTACCACTGAGCCACACCCCAGTCCCTCACTGGGGATTCTAGACAGGGCTCTACCACTGAGCCACACCACAGCCCCTCACTGGGGATTCTAGACAGGGCTCTACCACTGAGCCACACCCCAGCCCCTCACTGGGGATTCTAGGCAGGGCTCTACCACTGAGCCACACCCCAGCCCCTCACTGGGGGTTCTAGGCAGGGCTCTACCACTGAGCCACACCGCAGCCCCTCACTGGGGGATCTAGGCAGCACTCTGGTGCTGACCATACCTCTGTCCTTCTGGTAGGACAGGTGCGTAGTCAGTGCTGCGCGACGGAGCCCCGTCCCTGGCTGTCTCTCACCTGGTTGACGACGGGTCCCGCGTTGCCCTGGCCTCTCCCTCACCCTCATAGGCAGCTCATGCTGCTGTCCACTGGCCTCAGTCTCCAGAGGGATTTACAGGTTTTCCCATAACAGCCAGCCTGGCACTCTGTCGGTCCACATTGGGACCGTGAGGACCGTGGAGAGTACTCCCTAGGAGCTACACTGGGATTCCTCTCTGAAAGCTGATTCTGGGGTGCCGAGGGCAGTGGGCAGGCCGGGGAAAGGCCGTGAGATTCTGGCAGGAAGAAGCAGCTACACTGAGAAAACCTTGCTAAGAGGAGCATGGGCAGCCTGGGAAAATCTCTGGCTCTGGGAGGTGAAGCAGGAGAAGGTCGTGGGGGGCAGAGGCCAGGTCCCCGACTGGCTGTGGGAGCAGTGGTGGGGGAGAGGGGAGACATCTGGGGAGACAGGAGCTCAGTGTCACCCTGCTGAGCTCTCAGGGTCACCTGGTGGCCTTGTCCCCCTGAGACACTGCCTGGAGTCCCGCTTGAGTCACTCACCTTGAAGACGGGGCTCTTGGCAAGATGGCTGCCTTCTTTGTTCGTCTTTGCTACTTTCTGGGCTGATTTCCTTCTGCAGGTCTTCACTCTGGGGAGAGAGACTAGGTCTTGTCACTGGGCTGGATCACTGCTAGCAACTCAGAAAATCTGAACGCAGGGCTGGGCACAGCACTGTTCCCAGGATTGAAGGTCAGACACACCCTCTTTGCCCTTGGGTGGTATTCTGAGGAGTGAACAGACCTGTATCTGGCCAAGATGGCTGGAAGCTTCAGCTAACTGCACCCTCCCTGGCTCCTCATCTCACTGGGCTGCTTGAGTTCTGGGATTTGAGTGCTGGAAGTTCTGCGAATGGCCCTCCCCCACTCCAAGAAACCTTCGCCCAAACGGGGCCAGGACTCACATGTAGAAGATGAGACAGACACAGACAGCAAGCAGGACGACACTGCCCGCTCCCACAAAGATACCCTGGACCACTCCCATGCTGGCTTGAGGTTGCTCTGCAGGCAAGAGAGGGCTGGGGTCAGGCATAGTCCTCTTCAACTGGTCGTCTGGACATCCGGCCTTCTCCAGCCCATCACCCATGAGAAGGTCCACGTGAACCTGGGAGAGATCCTTCCTCCTCCATCTCTGTATGTGGCTGCAGCCTCCTGTCCCCAGGTCCCCAACAGACGAAGGAAAGGGGACATAAACACCTGGCCCTGCCATCTGTGTTAGTCCTCTTGCTGACACCCGGTGTCCTGTACAACTGGAGTCGCTCCTTTCCCTGAGCCTTACCCTTCGTGACGTCTTGACCCCGTGGCAACAGGACAGTGGCGCTCTGGGCTCCATGGTCATTCTGAGCCTTGCAGCTGAGGCTGAGGCTAGTGATGACATCCCTATGGAGGCTCACAGAACTGTTGGCCCAGGGCCCCATGGTGCTGGAGCTGATGGTGAAGGAGGCATTGCTGAGGTTCCCCTCCAGCAGGCCCTCCCCCAGCCACCAGCGCAGGGACGGGGTCGGCCAGGCTCTGGAGAAGCAGCCACAGTGCAGACCCTCGGCCTCCCAGGAGCAGGACGGTCCCAGCAGCTGTAGAGGACCTGGTGGGGAGGGAGAGAGGGCTCAGGGGGGCTGTTCCTGGGCTGGCACCCTGGTGTCCTGCCCTGTCACCTTCCAACTCACTTGTCACTCTGAGGCTCACAGAGGCGACCTGAGTTCCCAGCGTGTTCTGAGCTCGGCAGACATAGTCCCCACGGTCCTGCAGCTCCACCCTGGACAGCCGCAGCTCCTCAGGGCTGGAGGGCTGGACGAGCCTGGGGGTTGCACCCTCCCAGCTCAGGGTGGAAGGGGGGTTGCTGTCGGCCATGCAGACCAGGCGCAGGGACCCGCCCTCTGGGACCTCCAGAGATGATCCACTGGGCAGGACTTGAGGTTCTGGGGAGCAGAGAGGAGGCTGGGGTGGGTCCCATGGGGTCTCCTCCTTCCTCCCCCTCCTGTCCCCCTGTGTGTCTCTCCTGCTGTCTGCTGGGCTTATACTGTGGATTCTTCCCTGCAAGGGGACGGAGTGAGCACAGGCAGAGACCCTCAGCCGCTGCTGTGGGTGCTGGGAGCTCTCTAGGGTCCCATCCTCCTGTCCTTCTGTCAGCTCGGATCCGTTCACCAAGGCTGCCCAGCTTAGCTGAGGGCGAGGAGCCCAGTCTCAGGGCAGGTGCCCAGCGCAGGCATCGAGAGCGCTGATGGCTTTCGTGGTGGAGCTGCCCTGAGATCCCAGCCAGACTCCAAGGACAAGGGCAGCTTCCGGGAGGAGGAAGGCTGGGGAGGACGTGAAGAGCAGAGGGACAGCCAGGGACACCGTGGGCTCTAAACTTCCTTCACCTGACAGCAGCTGGCCTCCTCAGCATGGAAGTCCTCTGCAGAAGCCTTAGGAAAATGCAAGTCTTTAAAATTTATTTGTTTGTTTCTTTTAATGAAATGGGTCTCATGTATGGCCAGCTGGCCTTCCGTTCAGCATGTAGCTGAGGGCGACCTCGAACTCTCCACCCTCCTGCCTCAGTCTCCCAAGTGCCAGGATGACCGCAAGGTTCATGTGGTGTCTATAAATAATTCTTAAACATAATAAAAGAGACCCAGTTTCTAGACAGAATGAAAACCACAATGAATTCACTGGTGACATCAGCAAGGGTGACGGAGTTAAGAAAAACGATTCCTTGTTCCCGGGAGTTTGAGGAGGCAAAGTCCACACCATGCAGTTGGGCCACAGGGAATCACAAGCAGCCCTTTGTTTTAAAGTGTGTTCTCTAGAAAGTCCTTTTGGAGACTTGTGCACAAATGTAGAGAATTTTCATGTAAGTCATTTGTTGATTATATAACAAGGAACAACAGTGTTCCATCAAGAGGGAGCAGGTTAAACACTCTATCATATCATCGTCCCACAGAGCCATTAATGTGCAGGAGGTCTCCAACAGGAAAATACAGGGAGATCTCCAATGACACTGAGTGTGAGGGGGAGACAAGATTAGCTCAGTCCTGTGCCACCGATACGTGTATCCCCATGAGTTTGACAACAAAGGAAATGAGATTTTTTTAAAAAATCTCTATTTTTAGCTTTTAAAGATAACTATAGGACCATTCCAAAATCAAAACTATATATAGATAACAAATGGAAAAAGGTTAATTTGATCAACATGATTGTACTTACAACCCCATCCAGATGGATGGTATGGGAGCCTTGGGCTGTGTGGGTTTGGGCATAGCTGCTTGCAAACTGGTTTTACATGAAAGATGCTTGTATTCACTACTTATTACTTATTGTTAAAAAAATCAAATAAAAATATTGAGAAAAAAAACAAATGGAAAAAGGTTCAGGGACTCAGGGCTAGAGTTCCATCCTCAATAGAGAAAAATTAAATAAGGAAATGGAATTAATAAAGTTGCAAAGCAGTGTGTGCATAATGGCGTGTGTGTGTGTGTGTGTGTGTGTGTGTGTGTGTGTGTGTAATGTTATCTTTGCAATGTCAGCCAAGGTAAGAGACCATCAAATATCAAGAACTGTTATTGTTAAGACTCCATGAATCGAGTTGGATTGCCTAGAATCCATACATTGGAACCCTGACCCCCCCAGGGTGACGGAGATGGACTTGGGAGCTAATTAGGTCAGATAAGGACCCGGGGAGGAAGCGAGACGACATTAATGGGCCCTAAGAGGACAGCAGAGTGTTTGTGGCTCTGTCCCAGCCCTGTGAGGACAGCAGAGGAGAGGAGCCCCAGAAGGAGATCCCCACCAGGAAATGAAAAGCCAGCCCTGACACGGACCCCTGTCTCCAGAGTGGAGAAGTCCACCCTGCTGTGCAAGCCGCTCCCTGTGTTCTACTATGGAAGCTGGGGCAGAATCAGACACGTTCCCACTTTTTTTTTTTCCACAAAATCCTTTCACAGAGAGGAAGGGAACTGGGAAGCAGACCAGGCTTGGAGGAGACGAGGTCCTGACACTGGGAACTCCCATACACATGTTAAGCCATGGGCCCCTTGGGGACACGTGTGTGCAGGCGAGGACTGAGTAAGGAGTGCATCACCCCTTCCCCATCCCAAGCCTCGCCCCTGCCCCAGCCCAGATTCATCTGCTCATCTGTAGAGGGAGGCAGTCCCTGCACAACCCCCCTCCCCCGGGAGGAGGGGTGACCTTACCCATGTCATCTCCCAGGGAGGCTTTGATGACCAGCTTCTGCGGAGCATCTGCACAGACACGGTCCCCTCTGTGAGGAGGCGGCTTCGGCTGTTTCACCCCAGTCTTCTTTCTCTCCTCCCCATTCCTGGCTTCCAGCACCCAGTCCTTACCTCACCTTCACCCCAACACCCATCCCCAAAACCCACACACCCCTTCCTCAGGGACCCAGGGGTCTTGTTTTGGCACTCACAGGTGACATGGAGCTGTTCAGTCTTCTCCACAGTCACACTTGCTCCAGGGAAGGTCACCTGACAGGTGAGGTTGGTCCCATGGTCCTGGGGCCAAGGTGTGAGGGTCAGCACCGAGGAGAGGGTGGTCCTGGGGCCCAGGGAGCTGAGGGCAGCTGACATCCAGGAGAAGATGGGAGGTGTTCCCTGCTCACAGGCCCCAGGCACAGAACAGGTCAGGAGACTGGTACTGCCAGCCGCCAGGGTCGCTAGGCCTTTGATCGCAGGGGTTTCCATCAGAGCTGGAGGAGAGAGAGATAGAGACACATAAGAAATGAGTAGTGGACAGGGTGTGGTGACACAACTTCAATTCCACCACTCGGGAGGCAGAGGTACGTGGATCCCTGTGAGATTGGGGCCAGCCTGGTCACATAGCAAGTTCTCGGCCACTTGGGGTTAAAGAGAACCTCTGCCTCAATAGATGGGTGGATGGATGGGTGGATGGATGGATGGATGGATGGATGGATGGATGGATGGATGGATGGATGGATGGATGGATGGATGGATGGATGGATGGATGGATGGATGGAAAGAAAGGTAGAAAAAAAAAAAAAAAAACAGACAGACAGACAGACGGTGGGGAGCCACATATGTGTATCAGAGAGCAGACTCTACTTCAACCCAGGCTTCTCCACCCACTAGCCTCATTCTTCAGTCTACAGAGCACCTGAAGGATGAGGGGCGGACTCTCCATCTGGCACACAACCCTCACTCTTACCCCACACATCCACAGACAGCGGGTTTTCCTTGAAACTGTATTTCACAAAAGAATCTCCATCGAGCCGGAAGAAGTACACGCCTGTGTCCCTTTTCTGAGCATCGCTGATGAGCAAGGAACAGTCACCATTCTTCAGGTCTCCTGTGAGGTGGAATCGGCCTCGTGTATCCTCCTTCACTGCTTTCTTTGGGTTGCTTGTGGCCACCGCAGGGTCTTTATTTGGGTCAGCCCCTGTCAGGAACCAGTAGCTGAAGACGGAGCCACTGGTAGTCGGATAGACCACTCTGCAGGGCACTCGGACGCACAGACCTTCCTGCACCACCACCGACTTGGGCACTGTCAGCTGGAATTTCCCATCCTGAGCCAGGGACCCTGCAAAGAAGTGAGGGTTAGCTTGGCTCTGCACCCACGGCCTCTGCCCCTGTCCCCAGTCACCTGCCCACAGCAGAGGCAGCAGCAGTGACCACAGCATCGCACAGTGGAAGGCTCTGGGCTCCTGAGGGGAGGGGGTGTGTGAGTACGGTGAGTTGGATCCTAGAAGGTGACAGTCCCAGGCTCTGCTGTCACAGGACTGAGAGGAAGACACACTGGCAGCCCAGGGATGAGGTCAGCGAGCCAAGTGACCACAGAAGAGGAACTTCCCACCCACACATCATCAGATCTGTGGAGGCCCTGGGAGATCACACACTTCACGCCTCCCCATGGGGTGTTGTGAGAGCCACACTCAGTTGACTGACAACCGAAATGGGCCATCACAGTGGTCCTTTGTCATTGCAGTCTGAGCAGTTGGATACCCGGGCCAGTGGAGAAGCCATGTGTCTCCCACAAGGAAGCTTCTCACACAGTCTGTCCTGGCCTCATGGACCACATGGGGTTCAGTTCACACAGTGTCAGTGGACAGCCTGGGAGATGGGGGCTGAGCAGAGGACAGGAGAGGGGAAGGGAAGGGTGGCACACCAGAGGATGATCTGCCACCCCGACCACACCAGGCCCAGATCTGGATGGTGCTCGTGTCTGTCAAACTTGGGCTCTTCTCGGTGGAACAGGACTTTCCCCACACATGAGGGAGGTCTCCTAGGTGACTGTTCTCAGTGGCACAAATGCAAACACATGACCGGCAGGGTACAACTGAGTCAGAGTCACTGCCTGGTGAGCTCTGGGCTGAGCCAGTGACTGCGGGAGCCTGGGAGACTCCCGGGGTGTGGAAGATCCAGGGTGTGGATCTTCCAGAAAATGGATCGGTGGAGTGCAGGGGAAGGTCTTCCAGGTCAGAGAGCAGGCTTGGAGCCAGAGACCCTGGAGGGAATAGCCTGCAAAATGAATCTCAACTCTCAGCTTAAATTATCATGGGGGACGAACTGCTCACAGGGGCAGGGTGGCACTGACAGAACAAGCACTGTCCCTCCCAAGTGCAGCTTTGTGAGTCCGAGTCTACTGGGATCACTTCCAGAGAATGGCCGAGGGTTTAGTTCGAGGAATGTGGTTGAGCCCAGAGCAGGGACATCACTCAGAGTCTCACCCACCTACGGTGACATCCTCATAGCTGCATAGACTGAGCCCCCGCTTCAGTGACCCATCCATGCTGTATATATTCTGGACTTCCCAAGATCACATGCAGCTCGGTCAAAACCACAGAGCTGCGGGGGTGGGGAGTGGGGACTGTCTGAAAACATGATGACTTTCAGGTCCCTTCCTCTCTGTAGGAACGCCTACAGGGCCAGCCTTGAGGGCCTCCTAGGACGGTCACAGTTGCTCTGAAGACGTACGGTTGTTGTGGCTGCTGGACAGCACTCTGTAGTAGCAGGACAGGACAAAGAACAGGGACACACAAAGGGGAGGGGAGTGTTGCTAGGGCACGAAGCGCCTGCTTCTTGGGGAGTACGCTCTAGTCAGCTGCACCTCATCTCCTGACCCCCAGGAACTCGTGGCAGCAGGACAACTTGGGCAAGAAAGAGGGTGCTGGGAGCGCTGGTGCAGAAGTCGAGGCTGAGACCTTCAGTGAGGCGATGGCCTAACAGGAGACTGCAGGGGAAAACACGACATGTGGAAAGAGCGAAAGTAAGTTCAGACAGACAGAAAACGCTAGAAGCCCTCAGGTGAGGGCCGGAAGGAAGGGCTTCGAGGACCCTCGTCCCCGAGTGCTTGCCACAGCTGTGAAACGCTGCTGTGTGCGTGCTGCGGGTTTCTTTCCAATGACTCCCGTGGAGTGTCTCTGCTAGTCCCACATTTCCCTGCCCACCAGTCCTGAGTGCCTGGGAAAGAGATGAGCTGGCGGGGCCTGAAGGAGAAGTTCCATGCTCTGTGTCCCTTGATCCCGGCTCTGACGCTATCGGATGCATGTGCTGCTGTTGGGGTGGGGGGCACCTGCTCCAGCCAGGACATGTGTGAGGCCATGCGCTGCTGTGCACCGTGGGGTCTCGGTAGAAAGGGTGTTTCTATGGAAACTTCTGGTAGGCCGGTCATGGGGATGGAGAGGTTCTGATGTCCCTCTTCTGTGTTCTTACTCAGTCCTGAGATCCAAACCCAGCTTCCTCATCGACACGCCCTAGGGCACTCCTCTGCTGCCCCTTGAACTTCTGAGGGTCAAGATTGTGGTTGGAGAGAGGAGGGCCGGAGCGCGAGAAAATGCTAACATCTCTGGACTGGAGTCTGACAGTCGCCGTGGTATTTTAACCAGCAGATGGAGCCATATACCTAGTATACCAGCAAAATAGACAGAAGCTGCGTCAGTGGTCCCTTAGTGAAAGGGGGCACTGTGGATATCAGGTTCTTTGGATAGGACAGAAGACCATCTCGGTTGGTTTCCTAGCCCATACCATGAATATTGGTTAGGGTGCCACTGAGAATCTGGGGCTGTTTCTGGTGAACCTGATTTTTATTATTTTAATGTTTTCAGGAGCAAGACCTTGGGTTCCACTTCCTGTTCACAAAATCTACCCAAATCCCTGCTTTTGATCTCCTTTCTATTTTAAAATAGTTTTAAAATTTATTTCTTTTATGTGTATGAGTGTATTGCCTGCATGTGTGAAGTGCGCCTGTGCTGTGCAGTGCCTGCAGAGAACAGAAGAGGGTGTCAGATCTCCTGGAAGTGGAGTTATAGATGGTTAGCCGATATAGGGATGCTGGGAACTGAACCCAGGTCTTCTGCAAGAACCATTTCTCCTGCTCCTTGAACTCATTTCTAAGGAGGAGAAAGTGTCGATCCCAGTAGGTTATGATCCTGGGTGTTCCTGAAGGAGTGTGGGAAGACACGGAAAGGAAGGGATAGCCCAGACTGCACGTGGAGAGCATGGATGTGGATTGATGGTCAGGATACGGACACAAAGAAGCAGATGAGGGCAGCCTAGAGTGAGTTCAGTGGCCTGACACCCATGGGTACCCATTAGTAGACAACGTTCTCCTGAAACAGTTACACTAGCTCACCTACAGATGGGCCAGACACATGTTCCCTCGGGATTGGGGGGAGGCCAAGGGGGACCAAGAAGAGCTCTCCAGACACGGGAGAGACTCAGTGACCTACAAGTCCACCCACAGCTCCATGGGACCCCAGTACAGGATCTAGGAGAGGCGCCCCAGGGATGGAGGCTGAGGGTTCCTGGGACTGTGCTTTGATGTGACAGACTCTCAGGGACACATGAGGGAGACAGTGACACAGACAAGATCACAGCAAAGTCTGGGCAGAACAAGCCGAGATCCCAGAGACAGGTGGGTGTCTGTGAGAACAAGGTCAGCCTGGTCTACATAGAAAGCTCCAGGCCAGCTGCAAGGTGACCCTGTCTGAAACAGACTAAAAAATATTAATGGTTCATGGTTTTGTGTTTTGCTTAAGAAATTCGACCTTCCCTGTGGCTGTCAATATTCCTCTAGAAGTTTTATTCCAGCATTCTAAGACAATTATGTAGATCAAATGGATACTTAAGGATGTGCAGCATTGATGTGAAGGGTAGTTCTTTCCATGTGTTTATAAAATGTATAAAATTACATAAGAATAATGTGTAACGTGTATGTGTCTATCTAAATCTGACATTTATGTCAATATCATTTACAGAAAGAATCCTGTGCCCTGAACTCTAGGGATCCATTAATCATCCATCTGATCTCCGTACTGTGGCTATCGATTCTGTTCCAGTCACCAGCTTATCCAGGCTTCTGTCAGTATCAGTGTCTCAACTACTCTGACTTGATCAATCACTTGAATCTGACATTCTCCGTCTTCCAAGTTTGTAGTTCTCTTCTAAAATGTATATTTTATTGAATTTTGTGCACTTCATACACTACATGCTAACAGTCTTCAGACCCCGCCCCCACCCACAGCCCCTGGCACTCCCCCACTGGATGTCATCTGTCATGTGTGTTAAGGTCATCGAGTCAAGTTTCTGTACCCGGAGTCCCTTGGTGCGAGTTCACCCACTGCAGTCTAGTCAGCCTATGTCGCGTCTCTCCCTTAAAGAACATCCACCCTCCCTCACCCAGCAGGGATCAGCTGCCAACAGTTCCTCAGTTAAGGCTGGCACCTGCTGCCCGTGTCCCCAGCTCTAGGCTGGGTTTTTATCTGGTTTGATTTGCATGGACATGGTGCATGCTGACACCATTGCTAGGCTCCTATGAGCAGGTTCCCAGAGGCCTGGAAGACTCTGTTATCATGCACCAACCCTTACAGTCTTTCTTCTTCCTCTTCTGAAATGGCCCTGAGCCCTAGGTTGCTGAGCTTTGACATAGGAGTATGCCATTCACTACTCATCAAAGAAGCTTCTTTTTGCAACAGATGGAGACTATTCCATAGTTCCCCAGCTGGACACACACAGAGAATAAGTGTCTGAGCGATGGCCACCCCTAGGTGACACAGCGACAATGGGACGTCTACACCTAGGCTCATGGAACTTAGCAAAACGGGGTAGAGAGAATTCTGGGAATGTGGGTCAGGTAGAGAGCTTGCTGCCATGCCAAAGCCCAGCTTCAGTCTCTGGTCCTGGGAAAAACTCTAGCTTCTTTTAACCTTTCCATTTTCTTTTAACTTTCTCTCTGTGTGTCCATGTATATACAGGTGTGTGAGCGCATGCAGGTAGATGTGGCCTGCACACATACAGGCCAGAGCACACTTTGGATGTCAATCCTCAGACACTGCCCACCTTGATTTTTGAGACAGAGTCTGTCACTGGCCCGAAGCTCGTCAAGGATGTTGGGGGGCTGGCTGGTGGACCCCAGTGCCCTCCTCACCTCCATTCCCCCAGTGCTGGGCTTACAGGTGAGTGCCGTCACACCTGGATTTTTATGTAGGTTCTAGGGGATCCCACTTAGCTGCTCAAATTTGTTGGAAAGCACTTTTGGGGGGTTGAGCTACCATTTCAAACCACTTATAACTATTTTATTTTATTTTATTTTATTTTATTTTATTTTATGAAAGCTTCTCACTGTATAGCCTAGGCTGGCCTCAAACTCAAAATCCTCCCTCCTCAACCTTGTGAGTCCTGGGACTGCAGCTGTGCAACAGGACCCTTGGCTTCAAATCAGCTGCAAATTCTGCTTCTCTCCCTTTCCCCCTCCCCCCTCCCTTTCCCTCCTCATCTTCCTCTCTGTCTTTTGACACATGCCAGAATTTTGATTGGAATCTTTTTTAAAAATATTTTTATTTATATTTTTATTTATTATTTTTTAATTAATTTTTAAAATTTTATTTACTTTTGTATGTCTATGAAAAAATCCCAATCTCACAGGGATCCACGTACCTCTGCCTCCCGAGTGGTGGAATTGAAGTTGTGTCACCACACCCTGTCCACTACTCATTTGCTTTTTTTTTTTTTTTTTTTGTTAATTTATTTCTGTATGTGTATCGAATGTACTGTCTGCATGCAAGTCTGTGCACCCGTGTCGTGCAATGCCGCGGAGGTCAGAAGAGGGTCTCGGATTCCCCTGGAGCTGGAGTTCTCCTGGAATTGGAGTTACAGACAGTTCTTAGCCACCATGTGGGTGCTGGGGATCAAACCCGGGTCTTCTGCAAGAGCAGTTGGTGCTCTTAACCACTAGGCCATCTCTCCAGCCCTTAATTAATTTTTTTTGAGAAAGGGTCTCCCTTTAGTCCAGGTGGCCTGGAGCTTGCTATTTAGACCAGGATGGCCCTGAACTCACAGAAATCTGCCTGCCTCTGTCTCCCGAGTGCTAGGATTAAAGGTGTGTGCGATCACACCTGGCTTAAAGACGGTTCTTAGCCACCATGTGGGTGCTGGGATTTGAACCCGGGTCCTCTGCAAGAGCAGTCAGTGCTCTCAACCGCTGAGCTGTCTCGCCAGCCCAATTGGAATATTTTTTTTTTATTTTTGTATGTGTATGAATGTACTGTCTGCATGTAGGTTTGTGCACCTGTGTCATGCAATGCCACGGAGGTCAGAAGAGGGTGTCGGATTCCCCTGGAACTGGAGTTAAAGATGGTTCTCAGCTGCCATGTGGGTGCTGGGGATCAAACCCGGGTCCTCTGCAAGAACAGTCGGCTCTCTTAACCACTAGGCTATCTCTCCAGCCCTGGAATTTTTTTAATCAAAAAATAAATATGTGTGGAGTAAAATAGCCAAAAGTTTAGATACACAAATTTTAGGACTGGGGCTGGAGAGATGGCTCAGCAGTTAAGAGCGCCGACTGTTCTTGTAGAGGACCTGGGTTTGATTCCCAGCACCTACATGGAGGCTAAGAACTGTCTTTAAGCTGGGCGTGATGGTGCATGCCTTTAATCCCAGCACTTGGGAGGCAGAGGCAGGCAGATCTCTGTGAGTTGAAGGCCAGCCTGGTCTACAGAGTGAGTTCCAGGACAGCTGGGGCTATAGGGAGACCCTGTCTCAAAATAAAAAAAAAATTAGGACCAAAGAGATGGCTCAGTGAGTGGTTAAGAGCACTGGCTGCTCTTGCAGAGGACCGGGGTTCCATTCCCAGTACCCACATGGCGGCTAACAACCACCTGTTGTAACTCCAGTTCCAGGGGATCTGGATTCAGATCCAGCTCCTCTGCCCTATACAGCCATTGGATGACATGGGTGCACTTACATACATGCAGGCAAAACAGTCCTAGACATAAAATGGTTTTAAAATGTACCATGTAAAGTTTTTTAAGTGAATGAATCAATGTCATTAAATCCATTGTTTTCTAACCCCCCTGTTATTCACTTCTAGAATTTTCCCCTCATCTTAAACTGAAACTCTTTAAATAATCCTCATGATTCCTCCCTACCCGGACAGCCCCAGCCTGGTAACCACTGCTCCACCCTCCGTTTATCTCCTCGATTATTTGAAGTAGCTCGGGTACGTGGGCTCCTGTGACAGTGTCCTTTCCAGCCTGCCTTCTTCCACTTTGCTTATTTTCCCAGTTCACGTTGCCTCAGAATTCTGTTTCTTTTACTGGGGCCTAGGTGTACAGCACGCTTCATGTGTTCATTCACGCGTTCATGGTCGCTGAGCTCCTGTCCGCTTGTAGCTGTTCTGAATACTCTCGATGTGAGCCGCGCTGTGCGCAGAACCCTGTGAGGCTCTGTTCCGGTCTTCGAGTGTGTGTCTGGATAGAGACTCGCTGGGGTCCTGGTTTTCTCTCCTGTTACTCTAATAGAGCACCCCGACGCCCGGGGACACTTTCCTCTGTCCAGGTGACCCAGGCAAGCCACGTTAACCAGAAAAACTGCCAGGACCCTGATCACGTGATCATGCAGTTACTAATTCTGCCGAACAACCGCACTGCACTTTTCTCCATCTCTCCTACCTCTCTCTATTGACAACCCCCACACATACATAGACAGCGACACACACACACACACACACACACACACACACACACACACACAAATGCTTGCCAGAATTATTGGAAATTTATTGAAGTAATGAATAAACTATTGTAGATGACCATTGTACATTCCTTACCTTTGATGGTAAGGTATCTAATTTCTCCCCGACCTCAAAAATACTTTTTATTTTTAATATTTTATTTATTAGGTTTATGTGTATGACTATATAGCCTGCATATATGTAAGTGCACTCTTGTCATGCAATACCCACACAGGTCAGAATAGGGCATTGGATCCCCCAGAGCTGGAGTTACAGGTGGTTTTTATCTGCCAGGTGGGTGCTGGGAACCAAACCCAGGTCCTTTGCAAGGGCACCCAGTGCTCTTAACCCCCAAGGCATCTCTCCAGCCCTTCACTGTGTTTTTTTTTCTTTCTGTATGTGTATGAATGTACTGTCTGCATGCAAGTCTGTGCACCTGTGTCGTGCAATGCCACGGAGGTCAGAAGAGGGCGTTGGATTCCCCTGGAACTGGAGTTCTCCTGGAATTGGAGTTTCGGACGGTTCTCGGCCACCATGTGGGTGCTGGGGATTGAACCCGGGTCCTCTGCAAGAGCGGTCGGCGCTCTTAACCACTAGGCCATCTCTCCAGCCCAATTCACTGTGTCTTTTATTAGGACATATCTAATGACTAGGGATGGTAGGCACCTTTCTATGTGGTTAATAGTCATTTAACTATCTTCTTTTGAAAACTACCTAGTGAAGATTTTGCTTAAACTGATCTGTTTGTATTTTAAGTTTTATTTACTTATTCATATTCTATGTGTGGGAGTGTTTTGCCTGCATGTATGTAGCTGCACCTGGGTGTACAATGCCTGTGGAGGTCAGAAGAGGGCGTTAAATCCCTTGGAACTGCAGTTAGGATAGCTGTGAGCTGCCATGTGGCTGCTGGGAACTGAACCTAGGTCCTCTCCAAGAGCAGCCAGTGCTCATAAGCACTGAGCCATTTCTCCAGCCCCTTTTTGTATTTCTGGCATTAAATATGTTTTTTACATATTATGGTATTAATCTTTTATCAGATATTTGATTTATATTTTGTCCAATACTTTGGTTTGACTGCTCATCTGTGGTGTTATTTGATGTGCAAATGCTGGAAATTTTTATGAAATAAGCTTTTTTTTTTTTTTTTTGGTGTTTTTGAGACAAGGTCTGTGGCCCCTGCTGGCCTGGAGCTCGCTCTGTAGACCAGGCTGGCCTTGAACTCACAGAGATCCACCTGCCTCCTGAGTGCTGGGATTAAAGGTGTGCACCACCACACATGGTCTCTCTCTCTCTCTCTCTCTCTCTCTCTCTCTCTCTCTATGTTTTTTGAGTTATTTATCTTCCACCACAGCCAGTATGAGCAGTCATGGTGAGGAGTTGGGCTTTATTTTTCTGTGTTGGAACCCAAGAGCAATGTCAGGAGGATGGTTTATTTGTGGATTAGCAGTTGGCAGGGATGGAGTTCATGGGGTAGCATGTGCAGAAAGGACGAGAAGAGTGTAGCAGGGCGGGGCGACAGCCAAGCGCACCAGTGACTGAGTGATGGCCTCACATAATGTATTAGATTTCCAGGGCTGGAGAGATGGCCTAGCGGTTAAGAGCACTGACCGCTCTTGCAGAGGACCCAGGTTCAATCCCCAGCACCCACATGGTGGCTAAGAACAGTCTGAAACTCCAATTCCAGGAGAACTACAGTTCCAGGGGAATCTGAGACACTCTTCTGACCTCCACAGCATTGCACGACACTGGTGCACAGATCTACATGCAGACAGTACATTCATACACATACAAAAATTAAAAAAATTAAAAAAATAAAAATAAAAAATAGATTTTCATCCTCCAACTTTGCTGAATTTATTATCTCTACGGGTTCTCTCTCTCTCTCTCTCTCTCTCTCTCTCTCTCTCATCCTTAGGATTGTCTATAAATCAGATCATGCTATCACTGAACAGACACAACTCTTTCCTTCCCATTTAAATGCCTTTGATAGTTAGAACTTTCTATTTAAATTAAAATTACATTACTCATGTGTTTATTGTTCTATCGATGTATTTACTCGTGCTGTGGGTTCCTGTGTCTGTGTGCGCATGGGCAGAGCCCAGGGGTCAACTTAGGTGTCCTTCATTAAGATGTGCCCTGAGGGTCGAGTTCGACTCCTAGCGTTTGTACAGCAAAGCTCTTTACTGACTGGGCCAGCACCCCAGCCCTATTCTACTGTATTTTAGTGAGTTGCTTATTTCCGTTACTTCTCCAAGCCCTAGTCCATGAACTTCAGCCTGACAACTGTAACTTCACTGATAACCTTTCTGCTGGCTTGCTCTTGGGTTCTAATGTAAGGAGATGAAGCCCAATTCAGTGTGAGTGTTCATAGAATATGAAACCAATCAGAGGGCTGGAGAGATAGCCTAGTGGTTAAGATCGCCAACTGCTCTTGCAGAGGACCCGGGTTTGATCCCCAGCACCTATACGGCGGCTGAAAACAGTCTATAACTCCAGTTCCAGGGGAATCTGACGCCCTCTTCTGACCTCTGCAGCATTGCACGACACGGGTGCACAGACCTATATGCAGACAGTACATTCATACACATAGAAAATAAATAAATAAATAAAATAAAAAAAAGAAACCAATCAGAAACCACAAGTGTCCCCAAACCAGACTCTGTCGTGCCTCTTACAGCGTGGTTACACGCTATTTACTTTGCTTTCACGAACACGTCAGGAGAGCTTCACCCCAACCATCCTCTCTGCGGTGCGCCAATCCCTTGTCCCTGTCAGACTCAGGACGCTTGACTCCAACAGCTTGGAAGTTTTAATGTGCTGCTTGTGTTACGGTGCTGTGTCTCCTTCCTCCTGTTCCCAGGATCATGAACAGGAAGTAGAAACGTGGGGAACAAAGCTGGGGACTCCCCGAGCGCTCCCACAGCTTCTGTCATATATATGTGACATGAAAGCAGAAGCGAAACCGGGGGACAGAGGGGAAGGACAGGAGGGGGGACAGCCAGGAACAGAAGGAAGGGGAAGGACAGGAGGCGGGACAGCCAGGAACAGAAGGAAGGGGAAGGACAGGAGAGGGGACAGCCAGGAACAGAAGGAAGGGGAACGAGGGAGAATAGGGTTAATTTACTATGGACGCATGGACGGGAGCTTGAAGACCCAACTGCAATGGTGATTTTATGATACAAGAATTCCCTGTTAAAAATATTAAACCTCAAGCTGGGCGTGGTGGCGCACGCCTTTAATCCTAGCACTTGGGAGGCAGAAGCAGGTGGATCTCTGTAAGTTCAAGGCCAGCCTGGTCTACATAGAGAGTTCTAGGACACCTGGAGCTCCAGGAAGACCCTGTCTCAAAAACACAAAAATATATATTAAACCTCACCCTCCCAGGGCTCGAGAACCATTGCAGAAGGGAGAGGGGAAGATTGTAAGAGCCAGGGTGGAGTGTGAGCACAAGGAGACAGACTGGCAGGCCTCTGGGATTGCTCCTATGAACTCACAGTGATGGTTCAGCATGCACAAGACCCATGCAAACCCAACCAGATGATGAACCCAGCATAGACCTGCGGAAAGAGGTCAGAAGCCCCAGCCGTAGCTGAGGAACTGTTGGAAGCTGATCACTGCTGAGTGAGGGAGAGTTGATGGTCTTTAAGGGAGTGATGCTGGCTAGGCTGACCAGGCTCCAGTGGATCAGCTCACACTGGGGGACACAGAGGGACACAACCTTGGCTGGACAGGCTTTAACATATGTGACAGGATGCATGAAATCCTGTTAGTGATCTATGAGGGTAGACATGGGGGGGTCCAAATATGATATATGAAATGCACAAAAATTTAATAAAATATTCATTAAAATCATATCTTGGGCTGGAGACATGGCTCAGCAGTTAAGAACACTGGCTGTTCTTGCAGAGGGTCTGAATTCAATTCCCAGCACCCACATGATGGCTAACAGCCCCCCCCAATTCCAGTTCCAAGGAAAGCACGCCCTCTTGTGACCTCCGCAGGCATTGCATCACACAAGTGCCTTTACACGCATGCAGGCAGTACACTCACACTCGGGAAATAAAATAATAAAATAGTTTTGATGCTGACAACAAGAATGATGCTCAGCTCTAAACAGGACATTTCCATCACCACCACTAAGAGGCAGGGGACATTACTGAAGAGGAGAGGCAAAGTCCTGAGGGATGGAGGGCAAGGAGAGCGTGGGAAGTGCTGTCTTCCTACACTACACGACTAACACGCTCGGGACCTCAGGGCAGCATTGTCGCCCGCACAGGACATGCTCTGAGTCCGTGATCTCCAGCCCCTTCCCTTACTAAGGAGTTTGGCAGTTGATCATGATTGGGGGGGGATCACTCCTGTTTGAAGATGAGCCTGTTGATGCCTTTCCCATGCTCCAGGGAGTGGCCGCACACCCACCCACACAACTGGACTTCACAGGTTACAGAACAGAACTGACAGATAAAAGCACGTGACGATGGAGCTGGGATACAGGGTGAGGTCTTGTCTCAAAAACAACAAACAAGAACCCCGAGGGGTTGGGGAGACACCTCCTGGGGTAACAACACTGGCTGCTCTTGCAGAGGACCTGGATTCGATTCCAGCACCCACATGGCGGCTAACAACCATCCATAACCCCAGTTCCAGGGGAAACCAACTCCTTCCTCTGACCTCCTGGACATTGCATGACATGGGTGCACTTCACATGTGTAGACAATATACTCATACACGTAAAATAATAAATAAAATATTCAATGAAAAACCAAGCCATGAAGTTGGGAGTGGGAGTGTATGGGAGAAGTTTTAGGGAGGACATGGAGGGCAGATATGGTCATATTTGATCGTATCTTAGGTGAAAATTTAAAAAATAAAGAAAAAATTAAATGGAAATATACTATGCATTTTAAATGTAATGATTGTTTATTTATATTTGTGTGTGTGTGTGTGTGTGTGTGTGTGTGTGTGTGTTTGGGTTGTGTGTGAGTGCAGTCAGATCCCTGGAATTGGAGCTACAGGCAGTTGTGAGCTGCCTGCATGGGTGCTGTGAACTGAACTCTGTAGTTAACTCTTAACTACAATCCAGCTCTTCAGCACGGACATTATAAATTCAATGCAATGAGGTAAGATTTTTGTGATTATAGAATTAGGTCAGAAGTAGCAACAGTGTGAAAGAAAGGACTGTGAAATCCTATTTTACATCCACCTGTCTTCCCTATTCGTGCATGAGAAAATTCATAGTTCTATTTCTTAATCTTTTTAAGTACTAAAAGCAACTAATAAAAATTAATGAAAAAACAATCTAATACAATTAATATAATAAAGAAAACTGGCAGGGAAACTGGATGGTGACTCAGTTTTGTAATCCCAGCATTTGGGAGGCTGAGGAAGGAGGATTGACATGAGTTACAGATCTGCCTGGGCTATGGGAGACCCTCTCTCAAGGAACAAAGACTTCAAAATAAACCAAAATAAAAAACTGGACCCTAGGAACTGCTGGTATCTTGTGGGTAGAAGGAAGGATGTTGCTCAACATCCCACAGTGAGAGGACGAGGGTCACATCCCTAGCCCCTCACATGAGATTCTACACAGGGCTATACCACTGAGCCACACCCCAGCACCTCACTGGAGATTCTAGACAGGGCTCTACCACTGAGCCACACCCCAGCACCTCACTGGGGATTCTAGACAGGGCTCTACCACTGAGCCACACCCCAGCCCCTCACTGGAGATTCTAGACAGGGCTCTACCACTGAGCCACACCCCAGCCCCTCACTGGGGATTCTAGACAGGGCTCTACCACTGAGCCACACCCCAGCCCCTCACTGGGGATTCTAGACAGGGCTCTACCACTGAGCCACACCCCAGCCCCTCACTGGGGATTCTAGACAGGGCTCTACCACTGAGCCACACCCCAGCCCCTCACTGGGGATTCTAGACAGGGCTCTACCACTGAGCCACACCCCAGCCCCTCACTGGGGATTCTAGACAGGGCTCTACCACTGAGCCACACCCCAGCCCCTCACTGGGGATTCTAGACAGGGCTCTACCACTGAGCCACGTCCCAGCCCCTCACTGGGGATTCTAGACAGGGTTCTACCACTGAGCCACACCCCAGCCCATCACTGGGGATTCTAGACAAATATTTTCCTTTTAGGCACATTCTCAATCCTTACATTTTCAGTCAGGGTCTCACTCTGTAGCTCAGGTATGAAGCTCACAATCTACTTTCTCCAGATGCTTAGATTACACTGTCATCATAACCAGCTTAGGAAGCTCTGTCTTCAGATGCTGAGGTGATGGGGTGGGGTGGGTTCTATGGAAGCCCAGAGGTTCAAAGCAGGTTCTTGACGTGGTTCAGGGAAAGAGGTCAAGACTTGCACCTGGAAGTGGGGATAAGGGGACAGCTCTGGAGTCCACCTGCTGGTGGATGTGGATGATGGGGAAGAGAGAGGCGGGAACAGAACCGAAGATGGACGTCGTCTTCGTAATCCTGCTTTGCTAGTTTTCACAGGAGTGCTCTTCTCTCTGGACAGGGATCTCTGTGAGGAGGATCAGGAGCTGGTGGAGCACAGCCAGGCAGCTGGAAACCTAACAGTCAAATCCCCAACAGCATGTGACCCTTGGCCGAATGCCTTTGACCAGTGTCCTCCCAAGAGCTGACCTTTGCAGGAGGCCCACACTGCAGCAGACTGTGTGTGTAATTCTGAGAACTGGAGAAAATCCAATTACCTAAGTGGAGTTGTCCTCACTTAACAGATGAGGAGAGGAAGTAGCAATAGTTGAACCTGTGAAGTGCTACATGCATCCTGGAGGCCTGACTTCAAGGATCACACCACTGACTGCCATCTACACATCCATCACCTGCCATGGTCTTTATGTGCAGGCCAGGCTGGTCTTGAACTCACAATCCTCCCACTCTCTGCCTCAGTCCTGGGAATCCATCCTGCACCCCTAGGTCACCTACGTGATTATTTCTCTGTGGAGGTGAAATTCACATAACATGAAATGGACCCTTGTCAACCAACAGTGCAGTGACACTCGGCCCCTCAGCGTTGTGCAACCAGCACTCTCCATATTGCAAAGTAGTCTCAGTATGCAAACAGAAGACTTTGCACCCAGCCTTTGCCAGTAAGCCGTCAGTGCCCACTTCCTCCTCTCCTGGCTCCTTCCAACCTCCATTGAAGTATTTGTTCCCACAGAGTGACTTACCCTGGATCTTTCTTTTGCAGTGTAGATTCTTATTGAATCTGTGTGCATTTCATGCAACACATCTTAATCGTATTTAGACCCCTCCCCTACCAGCACACTCCACAGTCCACTCACAGGGTGTCATGCGTTCTGTCACACATGTTAAAGGCTATCAACTCTAGTTTGTGAACCCAGTTGTCCCTCAATGCAAGTTTATCCACTGGAGTCTGGTCAGCCTGTCCAGCATCATCCCCTAAAGAAGATCAACTCCCCTTGCCCAGCAGTGACCAGCTGCCAGCAGTTCCTCAGGTAAGGCTGGGACCCGCTGCCCATTTCCCCAGTTCTAGGCTGGATTTTTTTGTCTAACTGAGTTTGCACGGGTCTTGTGCATACTGAGTCCATTGCTGCAAGTTCCCTGAAGTCTGTAAGGCTATTTCCGTCTGGTCACACAGCACACCCGACTCTTACAATCTTTCTGCCCCCTCTTCTACAATGGTTCCTGAGCCTTGGGTGGGTGAGATTTAAGCTAGGAGTCCCGTCCAGGACAGGCACTCTGCTGTCTCGTACTCTCTACACTTTGGGTATTTGTGGCCTTCTGTGGTCATCGCCCTCTGTTGTTTGCTGGTGACATTTGAGAGATGTGTCAGTCTCCTTTCTACCCCTGGAGCTTTTATAAACATGGAATCATACAATATGGGAGCCTCGGTATCTTTCGTTCTGCATGTGTGGTACTGAGATTCAACCACGGTCCTTGGCATCTTAGGCAAGTGCTCTACACTGGGCACACTCCCAGGATCGTAGTGTCTGACTTCTTTCACATTCGTTGTATTTGAGTTTTTGTTTAGGACCCCACACAATTTAATCATTCTTACTGCCATACCAAACTACCAGGAACTTAACAACTTAGAGGAGTATGCACTGTCTCACAGTTATGTAAGTCAGACTTCTACATGGGCTCACCTGGGTTCTTTGCTTAGGGTCCCAAAGTTCAGGGTCAGATGGCAGGAATCTTCCCTGGAGGCTCTGAGAAGCATTCCCCTCCCGAGTACTGAGCAGACATTAGAGATGGGTCCAAGGGCCTGTGGTTCGGGCTGTCCACCAAGGATGCCCTCTGCTCCTGCAGAACATCCACATTCCTTCTCTCATGGCCCTTTGCATTTTCAAACCTCCTACGACGCATTAAGTGTGTCTTCCTGTGTCTTCCATTTTTTCTCTTTGCTTCTTGCTGGTGTGTTTACATTTTGTAGACAGAGTCCCAGTATATAGCACCCTGAATGGCATGGAATTTTTACATAAGCCTGGCTGGCCTCTAACTCATGCTATACACCTGCCTTTGCCTCTCAAGTTCTAGGACTGAATGCGTGCTCCAACACACCAATGAATGTCTGAATCTCCACTGTGTTCCTGAGGATCATGTGTGATGTAGCACACATCAGCTGTGAGGATTGTGTGTGATGTAGCACACGTCAGCTCTGAGCATCATGTGTGATGCAGCACGTGTAAGTTCTGAGGATCATCTGTGATGCAGCACACATCAGCTCTGAGGATCATCTGTGATGTAGCACACGTCAGCTCTGAGCATCATGTGTGATGTAGCACACGTAAGTTCTGAGGATCATCTGTGATGCAGCACATGTCAGCTCTGAGGATCATCTGTGATGTAGCACATGTCAGCTCTGAGGATCATCTGTGATGTAGCACACGTCAGCTCTGAGCATCATGTGTGATGTAGCACACGTAAGTTCTGAGGATCATCTGTGATGTAGCACATGTCAGCTCTGAGGATCATCTGTGATGTAGCACATGTCAGCTCTGAGGATCATCTGTGATGTAGCACATGTCAGCTCTGAGGATCATCTGTGATGTAGCACACGTCAGCTCTGAGCATCATGTGTGATGTAGCACACGTAAGTTCTGAGGATCATCTGTGATGTAGCACATGTCAGCTCTGAGGATCATGTGTGATGTAGCACTCGTCAGCTCTGAGGATAATCTGTGATGCAGCACATGCCAGCTCTGAGGATCATGTGTGATGTAGCACACATCAGCTCTAAGGATTGTGTGTGATGCAGTACACATGAGCTCTAAGGATCATGTGTGATGTAGTACATGTCATCTCTGAGCATCGTGTGTGATGTAGCACACGTCAGCTCTAAGGATCGTGTGTGATGCAGCACACATCAACTCTGGGGATCATCTGTGCTGTAGCACATGTCAGCTCTGAGGATCATGTGTGATGTAGCACATGTCAACTCTGAGCATCATATGTGATGTAGCACACATTAGCTCTGAGGTTTGTGTGTGATATAGCACACATCAATTCTGAGGATCATGTGTAATGTAGTACATATCAGCTCTGAGGATCATGTGTGATGTAGCACACATCAGCTCTGATTACCATCTGTGATATAGCACACATCACCTCTGAGGATCATGTGTGATGCAGTACAGGTCAGCTCTGAGGATAATGTGTGATGTAGCACACATGATCTCTGAGGATTATCTGTGATGTAGCATACGTAAGCTCTGAGGATCATGTGTGATATAGCACATGTCAGCTCTGAGGATTGTGTGTTAAGCAGCACACGTCAGCTGTGAGGAGCATGTGTAATGTAGTGGGTGTCAGCTCTGAGGATCATGTGTGATGTAGCACACGTCAGCTCTGAGGATTGTGTGTGATGCAGTACACATGAGATCTGAGACTCGTGTGTGATGTAGCACACATCAGCTCTGAGGATGGTGTGTGATGTAGCACACATCAGCTCTGAGCATCATGTGTAATGTAGCACGCATCAGCTCTGAGGATCATGTGTGATGTAGTGTGCATCAGCTCTGAAGATCATGTGTGATATAGTGTGCATCAGCTCTGAGTATCATGTGTGATGTAGCACATGTCAACTCTGAGGATCATGTGTAATGTAGTGTGCGTCAGCTCTGAGGATTGTGTGTGATGCAGTACATATGAGCTCTGAGGATCGTGTGTGATGTAGCACACATCAGCTCTGAGCATCATGTGTGACGTAGCACATGTCAGCCATGAGGATGGTGTGTGATGTAGCACACATCAGCTCTGAGCATCATGTGTGATGTAGCACACATCAGCTCTGAGGATCATGTGTGATGCAGTACACGTCAGCTCTGAGGATTATGTGTGATGTAGCACATGTCAGTTCTGAGTATCGTGTGTGATGTAGCACATGTCAGCTCTGAGGATCATGTGTGAGGTAGTACACATCAGCTCTGAGGATTATGTGTAATGTAGTGTGTGTCAGCTCTGAGGATCATGTGTGATGTAGCACACGTCAGCTGTGAGGATCATGTGTAATGTAGTGTATGTCAGCTCTGAGGATCATGTGTGATGTAGTGTATGTCAGCTCTGAGGATCATGTGTGATGTAGCACACGTCAGCTCTGAGGATTGTGTGTGATGCAGTACACGTGAGATCTGAGACTCGTGTGTGATGTAGCACACATCAGCTCTAAGGATGGTGTGTGATGTAGCACACACCAGCTCTGAGAATCATGTGTAATGTAGCACGCATCAGCTCTGAGGATCATGTGTGATGTAGTGTGCATCAGCTCTGAGGATCATGTGTGATGTAGCACATGTCAACTCTGAGGATCATGTGTAATGTAGTGTGCGTCAGCTCTGAGGATTGTGTGTGATGCAGTACAAGTGAGCTCTGAGGATTGTGTGTGATGTAGCACACATCAGCTCTGAGCATCGTGTGTGTTGTAGCACACATCAGCTCTGAGCATCGTGTGTGATGTAGCACATGTCAGCTATGAGGATGGTGTGTGATGTAGCACACATCAGCTCTGAGCATCATGTGTGATGTAGCACACATCAGCTATGAGGATCATGTGTGATGTAGTGTGCATCAGCTCTGAGGATCATGTGTGATGTAGCATACATCAGTTCTAAGGATCATGTGTGATGTAGCACACATTAGCTCTGAGGATCACGTGTGATGTAGCACATGTCAGTTCTGAGGATCATGTGTGATGCAGCACACATAAGCTCTGAGGATCATCTGTGATGTAGCACATGTCAGCTCTGAGGATCATCTGTGATGAAGCACACATCAGTTCTGAGGATCATCTGTGATGTAGCACACATCAGCTCTGAGGATCACGTGTGATGTACACTCATCAGCTCTAAGGATCATCTGTGATGCTGCACATGTCAGCTATGAGCATCATGTGTGATGTAGCACACGTCAGCTCTGAGGATCATGTATGATGTAGCACACGTCAGCTCTGAGGATCGTGTGTGATGTAGTGTGCATCAGCTCTGAGGATCATGTGTGATGTAGCACACGTCAACTCTGATGATCGTGTGTGATGTAGAGGGTTCATGGGATGTCTCTGTGGGTAATAGTGCTTGTCATGTGACTGTGAGATCCTGATTCTACATCCCCAGAACTACGTCACAGTCAGCCCTGGCACCACAGGCGCCTGTGACCCAGCCCGGTACAGTCCGCGGAGAGACACGGAGTTCCCTGAAGCTGCCGGGCAGCCAGCCTGGCATGTGGAGTGCACAGCAGGAAACCCTGTCTCAGGGAGGGCAGAGGGTGGGCACAGACACACAGAAGCAGGAACTCCACGCACGTGAGCACTGCAGTTATATACAGGAATGTGTAGACACATGAACAGACACAGAAATGCACATGCCTATGAATGCATCCATGAACAGACATATGCACACTTGAATACACGTACATGAACACATGCAAATGTACACGTGCACACTCATGTGCACATATGCACAAATGCACACAAGTACCCAGAGTCACACAAACACATGCATGAATGTGCACATACACATAAATGCACACATCTACATTTGTGCATAGACACAAATGAACACATACTTGAATACACACATGAATGCACACATGCACACGTGGATATACACACACTAGAGATCACATATTCTCATGCATGAATGCGCAAACACACACAGAGATACATACAAACATGCATAAGAATATACACACAAGAACACACATGAATACACACATTCACACACATGAATGCATACACACAGAGGCGCACATACACACATATACACACATATGCCCATGAGCACACATAGAAACATAAACATGTCTACTGACACTGTGACAAATCAGTGCTGGAGAGATCAATGGAAGCTAAGACCTAAGTTCTAGAATCTTCTCAGAGTGACAGAGGAGTTGGAGAAGGCTCCCATGGGAAGAACTTTGGGGACTTTGTTGTCATTACTCGTCTGAGTCCAGGCTGGACTTGACATGACAATCTTCCTGCCTCCTCCTCCTCAGACACGGGACTCCAGGCGTGTACTGCCATCTCCTGTCTGGACAGAGCTTCATTCCTAGGCCTCGAGGCCCTTTCTACTAAGGCTGGTAGAGCTGACGGCCCTGGGGTGTTAGGGGAGGGTGGCAGGCCCAGCACGCCCAGGGATGTCCAGTACTCTCTTGAGCTGTAGACAGAGAGGACCCTGAGTTGGAATAGGAGGGACTGTAGGGAGAGAGGAGAAAGCCTGCTGACAAGATCCTGCATGTGTCTGAAGTCGCCTCCTGTCGTCCTGGCAGTGCCTGCTGGTTCCCCGGGTCTGACTCTGGGCTGTGGTCACACCTGTGGTCTTTCATTGATCCCCACCTGGCTGCCGGGGACCTACCTCCACCCCAGCATAAATTTTCTCAGCAGAGAAGGGGTCCCTGGTTAATCCAGGGGGTCATTACCCAGCCCAGGAGAGTTTTTACCCCGTTTGCCTTTTCTGAGCTGTTCCTCGGGTTTTAAAGCCCCCCCCCCCAAGGGTCTTCAGCCAAGAATTTGGCTTTTTATAATTCTTATAATTTTGGGGGGAACTTGGGCTTGACACAAACCTTGTCACCCTCCCCTTTGAGTAGCCCAAGCAGGCTCCCTTCCTGCTTGTTCCCTTTATACGGCCTTCAGGTAGTTTAACTCTTTACAGACATACTTGCCTGCTGGTCTGAGTCAAGTAGATCTGACAAAGCCTCTCCTACTTTATAAAGACTCTGCCCCACAGGCATGAAAGCCCTATACCAACCTCCACATCCTGTTCAATCAAGTTTTTCCTTAAATCTCTGGTAAACACAGTCCTATCCAGCCCAGTGAACTGGGCGGTCTCTTCTCCCATAACAGAGGGGACACCATCGCTCTTCCCACACTCGTCCTTGGCTCTGTCTACCTCCTGACTATGCCAATTTGTCATAGAAAATTTTCCTTCCCAGGAGAGCAGCGCGTATGCTCCCTCCACAACAGCGCCATCTGGGGGCCATTTTGAGGCCTTACCCCTTCCCCCACCCCACTTTGGACCCAGAGATGGACGGAGGAACAGACTCTCTCAGTTAGGGAAGCCTAGCAAGGTTACTGGGTTTTCCTACAGCGCGAATGGAGGAAATCATTATGCTCTCACATTTATCCTGGGCTGGGACTCCTCCCCTATGGGACTTCCATACAACATGGTGGGAGAAAGACAGAGGACCCCCCCACTAGCACTTTGCTCACGAGCCCCTAGGCTCTCCCCTAGGTGAGCCCCCTTGCTGGGAAGGGTTGCTGGGTCCACAGCTCCACCTCCCCATTCAGTAGCACCATCTCTGGGAGGTGTCTGCTGTCTGATGGCCAGGCCCAGTCCTTTGGGGAGAAAGTTTAATTTATTCCACAGGAGCATAGACCTTGCCATGTCTCCAACCAGAGTGGGTGATGGGAGTCCTTATTGAGATACTTTTATTGAGAAGACTCTTCTCTACCACAGAGTAACACTTAGAAGCAGGTTTATTTTTCAAAAATAGCACATGTTCTTTAAAACATTTAAGCACAATAGAAGTATGTGATAGAGTCAGAGGTAAGGTTCCGTCTGCCCAGCAAGGAAGCATGGCTAACAGTTACGAACATAGCCATGCAATCAGCAACACAAACCGTGCATTTTCCTATTGGATGCGCACAGTGAAGATGACCCACTCTACAGAGGGGGAAGTGGAGGCACAGGGGGACAAGTGGTTTCCCTGGAGCAGCACCCATCTGGACTGAACCCAGGAATCTCTGTCACCGTCATATTTCCAGGAAGCCCACTTTCCCCTCCATAAGCTGTGGCTTAGAGGCTGTGTTGAGAAGACTCTGCCCAGACACACTGTCCTCAGCGACGCCTTCCTGGGCCTCCAGCCAGCGCTGGGCCTTGTGTGGAGGACGCCATCACTTGTGGGTCTTGATCTCTGTGTACTCACACTTGGGGGCCTCTTGGTCCTGAGGCTGCCGGGGCTTGAACCCTTCGAAGCTGAGGGAGGCATAGTGCACGTCCGGCTCCTCCTTTGGGGCGGCTGTGGGCGTGGCAAGGCGCGGCTGGTCTCTCTGGGTGTCAGACTCTGACGCATCTGGGTTATCCTGACACAGGATGAGAGAAGGCATCAGGACTTTACAGACCACAGCCAGGGTCAGCGAAGGAAGCTGAGGCTGAGCTGCTCCTGTGCACCTTTCCCACGTCACACCATCACCTGAGAGGTCACTCATTCTGGGCTTGCTGGTTCATCTGTACCTTCAACAAAGTGTGTGTGTGTGTGTGTGTGTGTGTGTGTGTGTGTGTAACAGCAACTGTCTAGGATGTATCAGTGGAGAGGTATGGGTGTTGTTCAGTGTTAGAACCCCTGTCTAGAATCCCCAGTGAGGGGCTGGGGTGTGGCTCAGTGGTAGAGCCCTGTCTAGAATCCCCAGTGAGGGGCTGGGGGTGGCTCAGTGGTAGAAGCCCCCCCCCTGTCTAGAACCCCCAGTGAGGGCTTGGGTGTGCTCAGTGGGTAGAGCCCTGTCCTAGAATCCCCAATCGAGGGGCTGGGGTGGGGCTCGGGGTTAGAGCCCTGCCTAGAAATACCCCATGAGGGATTGGGGTGTGCTCAGTGGTGATGCCCATGTCTAGAAGCCCCAGTGAGGGGCTGGGGGTGTGGCTCAGTGGTAGAGCACTATCTAGAATCCCCATGAGGGGCTGGGGTGTGACTCAGTGGTAGAGCCCGGTCTAGAATCTCCAGTGAGGGGCCGGCGGCGTGTGACTCAGTGGTAGAGACCTGCAGAATCCCCAGTGAGGGGCGTGGGTGTGGCCAGTGGTAGACCCTGCCTAGAATCTCCAGTGAGGGCTGGGGTGTGGCTCAGTGGTAGAGGCTCCTGTCTAGAGTCTGCACAGTGAGGGGCTGGGGTGTGGTTCCAGTGGTAGAGCCCCTGTCGAGAATCCCCAGTGAGGGGCTGGGGTGTGGCCAGTGGTAGAGCCCTGTCTAGAATCTCCAGTGAGGGGCTGGGGTGTGGCTCAGTGGTAGAGCCCTGTCTAGGATCCCCAGTTAGCGGCTGGTTTGTGGCTCGGTTGTGGGGTATTGGCTAGAATGCATGACACTCTGTGTTTCATCTCCAGTATCCCTGGAGAGAGAGTGGTGAAGGGGGTGAGGTAGCTAGATTGGTCAGACTGGGTGCACCTTGGAGGCGTTGGCAGGGTCCTTTAGAGTTGTAATGTTCCAGGCTAGTCAGGATTAAGGAGAGACAGACAATATTTCAAGAAAAACAAAAAATTCCTTAGCCCATAATGTATGTCAATGGCTTCTGCCGTTGTGTCGAATGCCGAGTCAGAAGAGGTCCGGATTCCCCGAACTGTAGTTCTCAACAGTTGCAGCGGCGCGGCGATTCTGTCTTGTATCGCTGGCCCGTCAACATCAGCAAACATAGAAAGATGTGATATCACGTTTCATTAACCCCAATATATTGAGATGATTGTGATCATTATGTAATGTATAATCAGTATATAAGAGTGTTAATAAGATCATTTATATCCTTCTTCATTTAAGGCTACTCATTCTTGGAAACCTAGTGTGAACTTAGTCTTCATAATACCTCAGCACTGGGACTCCTACATTCCAAGTTATACATGGGGCTAGCACCATAGTGGAATTCCCTCACTGGGGATTCTAGACAGGGCTCTACCACTGAGCCACACCCCAGCCACTCACTGGGGATTCTAGACAGGGCCCTACCACTGAGCCACACCCCAGCCTTCTTTTTAGTCTTCATTTCAAGGCAGGGTTTAATAAGTTTCCCAGGCTGGTAACTGAACTCTCCATCCTCAGGTTTCTCCAGCCTCCTGAGTGCGAGATTGCAGTGACCCACAAAAACACATACAGTGTTTACATTCTAGTCTCCATTGAACAGCCCACGTTTGCCCCATGAAGACTGAGAGAGCAGTGCACTGGGAAATCCTTTCTGATAACTTATTCTGGGCTGGCGAGGCCAGAGACAAGAGCCCACAGAGCCATGCAGACTTGGCAGAGAGCAGCTACGCTGAGAACAGCTTTGCTAACTGGGCAGGCCTGGCCTGCGGAGGGCTCTGGAGATGAAGAGGATGGAGCAGAAGGCAGCTCTCAGTCCACGGCCTGTGGCTACAGGAGAAAGCTGAGAGACACCTTGGTAACAGAGCTTAGTGCTGAGCTCTGAGCTGTCTGGTCACCTGGTCCATCAAGGCGTCTCACTGAGACGCTGCCTGGATCAGGCTGTCACTCACCATGGAGTCAGGGCTCCTGGCCAGCTGGCTGCCCTCCCTCGCTCACCTCTTCTTGCTGATGTCCTCTTGTAGATCTTCACTCTGGGGAGAGAGAGCAGAGCTTCAGCTGGCTGGATCACTGATGTGGACCCACCAGGGCTGAGGGCACAGCAGAGCCCTGGCATTGTCTCTGGTGTCAGACAGCATGGTGGCATGGGGCTCTCCCTGGTCCTCCCTGGCTGGAACCCCATCACGGGAACAGACCCTGCACCACGCCCAGATGGCGGAGGCCTCAGCTAACCACACCCTTCCTGGATCACCATGTCTGGGCTGCCTGAGCTCTGAACTTGAAGGCTGGAGAATCTGCGAGTTGCCCATCCCCCAGTCCACGCAGCCCCACCTAGGGCCAGCACTCACACGAAGACGAAGAGGCCACCAGCCAGCAGCGCCATGATAGCAGCTCCCGAGAAGCCTCCCTGGACCATCGCCATCCTGGCGTCGGGTTTCCCTGACGAGAGAGGAAGGTGATGGAGGTCTCATTAAGCACGCATCTGGACATCCAGCCTTCGCCAGCCCATCATGCATGAGAAGGTCCACGTCGACCTGGGAGAGATCCTTTCCCCTCCCACTCTGTATGTGACTGCAGCCTCCTGTCCCCAGGTCCCCAACAGACAAAGGACAGGGGACATGAACACCTGGCCCTGTCATCTGTGTTAGTCCTCTTGCTGACACCCGGTGTCCTGTACAACTAGAGTCGCTCCTTTCCCGGGAGAGAGGCGGAAGAGGGAGTTGTAGGGGTGGGAACCGCCTTACTCCTTCATGATGTCTTGACCCCGTGGCAACAGGACAGTGGCGCTCTGGGCTCCATGGTCATTCTGAGCCTTGCAGCTGAGGCTGAGGCTAGTGACGACGTCCCGATGGGGGCTCACAGAACTGTTGGCCCAGGGCCCCATGGCGCTGGAGCTGATGGTGAAGGAGGCGTTGCTGTGGTTCCCCTCCAGCAGGCCCTCCCCCAGCCACCAGCGCAGGGACGGGGTCGGCCAGGCTCTGGAGAAGCAGCCACAGTGCAGACCCTCGGCCTCCCAGGAGCAGGACGGTCCCAGCAGCTGTAGAGGACCTGGTGGGGAGGGAGAGAGGGCTCAGGGGGGCTGTTCCTGGGCTGGCACCCTGGTGTCCTGCCCTGTCACCTTCCAACTCACTTGTCACTCTGAGGCTCACAGAGGCGACCTGAGTTCCCAGCGTGTTCTGAGCTCGGCAGACATAGTCCCCACGGTCCTGCAGCTCCACCCTGGACAGCCCAGCTCCTCAGGGCTGGAGGGCTGGACGAGCCTGGGGGTTGCACCCTCCCAGCTCAGGGTGGAAGGGGGGTTGCTGTCGGCCATGCAGAACAGGTCGCAGGGACCCGCCCTCTGGGACCTCCAGAGATGATCCACTGTGGCAGGACTTGAGGTTCTGGGGAGCAGAGAGGAGGCTGGGGTGGGTCCCATGGGTCCCCTCCATTCCTCCCCCTCCTGTCCCCCTGTGTGTCTCCCCTGCTGTCTGCTGGGCTTATACTGTGGATTCTTCCCTGCAAGGGGACGGAGTGAGCACAGGCAGAGACCTGCACCGCTGCTTGGGTGCTGGGAGCTCTCTATGGTCCCATCCTCCTGTCCTTCTGTCAGCTCGATCCGTTCACCAAGGCTGCCCAGCTTAGCTGAGGGCGAGGAGCCCAGTCTCAGGGCAGGTGCCCAGCGCAGGCATCGAGAGCGTTGATGGCTTTCGTGGTGGAGCTGCCCTGAGATCCCAGCCAGACTCCCCAGGACAAGGAAGCTAGCTTTCCCGAGGGGAGGAAGGCTGGGGAGGACTTGAAAGATCAGAGGGACAAGCCAGGGACAACACCGTGGGCTCTAAACTTCCTTCACCTGACAGCAGCTGGCCTCCTCAGCATGGAAGTCCTCTGCCGAAGCCTTGGGAAAAGCTCACAGACCAAGAAGTGCAAGTTTCATTTTTTTATGAAGCAGGACTTGTGTATGACAAGCTGGCCTTCAATTCACCATATCGCTGAGGGTGACCTAGAACATTCCACCCTCCTGCCTCAGTCTCCCCAATGCCAGGGTGACGGGTCCAAGCAATGATGACAGGGTCATGCGGTGTCTGTAAATAATTCTTAAATATAATGAAAGACATCCAGCCTCTAGACAGAATGAAAATGATAATAAATTCACTGGTGACATCGGCAAGGATGGACAAAGTAAGGAAAAAGACACCGTGTTCTTGGGAGTGTGAGGAGGCAAAGTCCAGTAAAGTAAATATGGGACTACTCAAAATCGACCTAATATATATAGATATATATATATATAATAACAATTTAAGGCTCAACAATAGAGGGAACTCATGTATTCTTCTGAATAAATAGAAATTAAATAAGAGGAAATGAAATAACAGTTGATAAAGCAGTGTGTGCAGTATTGTGTGCGTGGTGGGTGGTGTGTGTGTGGTGGGGTTGTGTGTGGATGTGCATGCATGCTATCTTTGAAAGTCATCCAAGGAAGGAGACCATCAAGTACGGAGATCTATTATTGTTTACTCTCCGTGAATGGAGTGGGATCCACTAGAATCCGTACATGGGAGCCCTGATCCCCCAGTGTGATGGAGATGGACTTGGGTGGGAATTCGGTCAGATAAGGAGCTGAGGGTTCAGCGAGCTGAGATCAGCGGGTCCTAAGAAGACAGCGGAGTGCTCGTGGATCTGTCCTGGCCTATGAGGACAGCACGGAGGGCGGCCATCCACAGCCCAGGAAGAGCTTCCCACCCGGAGCCGAATGGGCACGGCCAATACTCAGGCCCCTGCTCTTCAGAGTGGAGACCCATTTCTGCTGTGCGGTCACCCCCTCTTTTGTCTCTGTGGACTGAGTGAAGCACAGGCTGTGGGCATCTCCAGGAGAGCAGTGCGTGATGGTGAGGGAGACAGAGCACCCCACCCCAGCCTGTGAAGAACACGGGGACTCCTGCTCAGCTCTGGGGGGCGTGCCTCCCTACACAGGGAGAAGAGGAGCATCCTACCTGTGCTGTGGACCCCGGACGCCTTGATGGTCAGCTTCCGTGGAGCATCTGCACAGACAAGAGTGCTCCCTCTCAGTGAGGAGGTCCAGCTAGTGCTTGTCACAAGATGGTCAGTGTAAGAGAAGGGGTGGACTTGGGGGACAATGTCACAGTACCTAAAACCCCTTCACCTTGTCCCACAAGGATCCTTCCTCAGAGATCCATGCACTCACAGGTGACATTGAGCTGGATAGTCCTCTCCATGGTAAATCCTGCTTCAGAGAAGGTCACCTGACAGGTGACATTGCTGCCCCGGTCCTGGGGTTTCGGTGTGAGCCTCAGCACTGAGGACTTAGTGGTCCTGGGACCCAGAGAGCTGAGGGCAGCTGACACCCAGGAGAAGATTGGGTTAAACAGGGACTGCAGTCGAGGACACAGAGCAGTCAGGTTGTTGTTCCTTTTGGAATCCAGGGTTTCTTGTTCTTGGAGGTGAAGATATGAGCAGAAAGAGAAATGCAGCCAGTTAGGGAGCCAAAGAGAGCCCCCGCAAAACAGACTGAACGTCGGGGTGGGGCAGCCATCTCCCCTCAGCCAGCCCAGCACCTGGTGCACAGGATCCCCAGGATGAGGTGCAGTGGACCCCTCCCAGCTGCCCTGCAGACCAGCAGGACCCAGCCATGAGCCCTCATTGCTTACCAGTCACACACAGGCAGAGCTTGTTCTGCAGGTAATTATATCTCACAGGACGCCCTGCATCCACCCTGAAGAAGTACAGTCCTGAGTCTCTGCTGTGTGCGTCTCGGATGGACAGGGAGCAGTTGTTGTTCTTTGGGTCTCCAACAAGCTCAAAGTGGCTCTCTGTCTTTTGCAATTCTGAAGCGTTGTTTGTGGCCACAGGAGGGTCGCGATTTGTATTGGCCCCATCCCTGAACCAGTAGCCCAGGACAGAGCCAGAAGAGGAGGAGGACTTGGGGTAGCTGAAACTGCAGGGCACAAGGATGCTCCCTGTCTCATGCAGGATCACCAGCTTGGGCAGGTGCACTGTGTATCCTGGATCTGCTGTCTTATCTGATCTCGTCTTCTGTACACTCAGCTCCTGTGTGAACTCAGCTGCCCACAGCAGGGGCAGCAGCAGAGCCCACAGCATCGCACAGCAGAGGTTCCCACGCTCCTGCGGTGAGCAGAGGAAGGAGAAGAAAGCAGCTATGAGCAGACTGTGCACGGTGACAGTCCCAGGCTTGGAGTCACAGGACTGAGAAGCAGCCCCACTGCACCAGGAAGGACGTCAGAGAGCGAGTGAGCTCAGAACAGGAACTTCCCACACACGGATCACTGCTGTCCAGGCCCTTGGAGAGCAAGACTTCCACTCTGCACATGGTCATGAGAACCACACTCAGTGAGGAGGACGCACACTCAGCTCCTGGACCTTCTGTGCCATGTCCTCCTAGCTCACTGTCCCCATCTGGACAGTGGGTGCTGCCTGGCCACCCACAGACTCTAGAAGCTGTGGAGGGTCAGCCTTGGAGGGTGGGAATCAGCAGGGTGGAGACAGGAACCTTGAAATAACCCATTGAGGCGGTCTCCTAGGAAGAGGGAGTTGGAACTGAATGAATGAATTAGTGAAAGAAGGAATGAATCCAACATGTCCATAATGAGTTGCTATGCCTTTCTCAGTGATGTAGCAGAAGAGGGCCTGGGGGCTGGAGAGATGTCCAATAGGTTAAGAGCATCAACTACTCTAGCAGAGGACATGGGTTCAGTTCCCAGAACCGACATGGCGGCTAACAACCGTCCAGAACGGCAGTTCCAGGGGATCCTGCACTCTCTTCTCCCTTCACAGGAACTACCTGTTGATGCAGAGGCTGTGGGAACACTGACGGCCCTGTGTGGATAGCAGGTGAGGTGTCAGGAAGCAGCAGTAGAGTGGTGACCAGGGTCTGATGGCTTCGGGAAGATACAGCCCCGTGTGTGTCTTCTGAACCTGCTCCCTGTCCTTCTTCAGGAACACGCAGAGCCAGGCCTGGGCGTCCTGCAGGTTGCGCAGCAGCAGGGATGGGGGAGAACAGGAGGCTGAGGAGGCTGTTGCTACCACCATTGTCCCTGACAATTCTCATCTTCACCATGGGTCACATAGAGGAACCAAAGCACACCGCCTTCAGTGTGAGGAGAGTCCAGTGGGAGGTGGAGGACGGTGTTCTCTGCAGACTCAGTGTCAGTGCACAGTCTGTGAGATGGAGCTGCAGAGGACAGGAGGAGGAAGGGAAGGAAGGGCTGGCTCTGCAGAGGGTGAATCTGCTGCCCGTGTCACAGAATGGCGTCCTGTGAGCAAAGATGCCCCGTCCCCATGAGGGCAGTGCGCCTGCTTCAAGCGATGGTCATGGACGGTCTGTTGACTTTCCCCTGGCTTCCTCCTCTGCCCAGGGAGCTCCAGGCTCCTCTGTGCTGTGCGGGATCTCTGTGGGAACAGGTGGGTGGCATCTGTGATGGACACTCAGGGAGAGCTTGTGCAGTGACAGATCTGAATTGAGACAGCGCCTCCTGGAGGTGGAGGAGGCTCATGACACCCAGCAATACAGGCAATTTCCATCTCCAGAGGAAAGGGAACTTGAAGGTCCACAGCCCTCCCTGAGGTCGCAGGAGCAGAGCAGCTGCTGGGACAGGGGAGTCTGCAGCCTGCGGAGCAGCCTGGGAGTCCTGCAGGGAGATCCAGGGACGCAGCTCTCAGGACCCCCGCCCAGGCTGGGGGGGGGGGGCCATTGGGGTAGGCAGGNACTAAGTTCACACTAGGTCTCCAAGAATGAGTAGCCTTAAATGAAGAAGGATATAAATGATCTTATTAACATTCTATATACTGATTATACTATATAATGATCACAATCATCTCAATATATTGGGGTTAATGAAACTGATATCACATCTTTCTATTTTGATGTTACACTAAAAATGTAATGTTATGGGGCTGGAGCGATGGCCTAGCGGTTAAGAGCGCCGACCGCTTGCAGAGGACCCTTGGTTCGATCCCAAGCACCCACATGGCGCCGAGAGCCGTCTGAAACTCCGGTTCAGGAGAACTCCAGTTCCAGGGAATCCGAGACCTCTTCTGAACTCCGCGCATTGCAGACACGGGGCACAAACCTGCATTCAGACAGTACATTGATACACATACCGAATAAATAAAATTAAAAAAAAAAAAAAAAAAAGAAAAAAAAAAAAAGAAAATGTTTTATATGTGGCTTAAGGGCCATTTCTTTTTCTGTTTTTCTTGAAATATTGTCTGTCTCTCCTTAATCCTGACTAGCCTGGAACATTACAACTCTAAAGGACCCTGCCAACGCCTCCAAGGTGCACCCAGTCTGACAATCTCTACCTCACCCCTTCCACCACTCTCTCTCCAGTACTGGAGATGAAACACAGAGTGTCATGCATTCTAGCCAATACCCCACAACCGAGCCACAAACCAGCTGCTAACTGGGGATTCCTAGACAGCCGGCTCTACCACTGAGCCACAACCCCAGCCCCTCACTGGAGATCTAGACAGGGCTCTACCACTGAGCCACACCCAGCCCCTCACTGGAGATTCTAGACAGGGTTCTACCACTGAGCCACCCCAGCCCTCACTGGGGATTCTAGACAGGGCTCTACCACTGGACCACACCCCAGCCCCTCACTGGAGATCTCTAGACAGGGCTCTACCACTGAGCACACCAGCCCCTCACTGGGATTCTAGACAGGGCCTCTACCACTGAGCCACTCCCCGCCCCTCACTGGGATTCTAGCACAGGTCCTCTACCACTGAGCACGACGACCGCCCCCCTCACTGGAGATTCTAGGACAGGGCTCATACCACTGAGTCAACACCCACCCCTCACTCGGGTTCTAGATAGTGCTCTACCACTGAGCAAGCCCCAGCCCCTCACTGGGGATTAGCAGACAGGGCTGCCCACACACTGAGCCACACCCCACACACCCTCATGGGGTATTTCCAAGCAGGCTCTACCTCCGAGCCACACCCCAGCCCCTCCATGGGGATTCTAGACAGGGCTCTACCACTGAGCCACCCAGCCCCTCACTGGGGTTCTAGACAGGGCTCCACCACTGAGCCACCCCCGCCCCTCACTGGGGGATTCTAGACAGGCCTCTACTACAACTGAGCCACACACCAGCCCCTCAATGGGGATTATAGACAGGGTTCTATGGGGATTCTAGACAGGGCTCTACCACTGAGCCACACCCCAGCCCCTCACTGGGGATTCTAGACAGGGCTCTACCACTGAGCCACACCCCAGCCCCTCACTGGGGATTCTAGACAGGGCTCTACCACTGAGCCACACCCCAGCCCCTCACTGGGGATTCTAGACAGGGCTCTACCACTGAGCCACACCCCAGCCCCTCACTGGGGATTCTAGACAGGGCTCTACCACTGAGCCACACCCCAGCCCCTCACTGGGGATTCTAGACAGGGCTCTACCACTGAGCCACACCCCAGCCCCTCACTGGGGATTCTAGACAGGGCTCTACCACTGAGCCACACCCCAGCCCCTCACTGGGGATTCTAGACAGGGCTCTACCACTGAGCCACACCCCAGCCCCTCACTGGGGATTCTAGACAGGGCTCTACCACTGAGCCACACCCCAGCCCCTCACTGGGGATTCTAGACAGGGCTCTACCACTGAGCCACACCCCAGCCCCTCACTGGGGATTCTAGACAGGGCTCTACCACTGAGCCACACCCCAGCCCCTCACTGGGGATTCTAGACAGGGCTCTACCACTGAGCCACACCCCAGCCCCTCACTGGGGATTCTAGACAGGGCTCTACCACTGAGCCACACCCCAGCCCCTCACTGGGGATTCTAGACAGGGCTCTACCACTGAGCCACACCCCAGCCCCTCACTGGGGATTCTAGACAGGGCTCTACCACTGAGCCACACCCCAGCCCCTCACTGGGGATTCTAGACAGGGCTCTACCACTGAGCCACACCCCAGCCCCTCACTGGGGATTCTAGACAGGGCTCTACCACTGAGCCACACCCCAGCCCCTCACTGGGGATTCTAGACAGGGCTCTACCACTGAGCCACACCCCAGCCCCTCACTGGGGATTCTAGACAGGGCTCTACCACTGAGCCACACCCCAGCCCCTCACTGGGGATTCTAGACAGGGCTCTACCACTGAGCCACACCCCAGCCCCTCACTGGGGATTCTAGACAGGGCTCTACCACTGAGCCACACCCCAGCCCCTCACTGGGGATTCTAGACAGGGCTCTACCACTGAGCCACACCCCAGCCCCTCACTGGGGATTCTAGACAGGGCTCTACCACTGAGCCACACCCCAGCCCCTCACTGGGGATTCTAGACAGGGCTCTACCACTGAGCCACACCCCAGCCCCTCACTGGGGATTCTAGACAGGGCTCTACCACTGAGCCACACCCCAGCCCCTCACTGGGGATTCTAGACAGGGCTCTACCACTGAGCCACACCCCAGCCCCTCACTGGGGATTCTAGACAGGGCTCTACCACTGAGCCACACCCCAGCCCCTCACTGGGGATTCTAGACAGGGCTCTACCACTGAGCCACACCCCAGCCCCTCACTGGGGATTCTAGACAGGGCTCTACCACTGAGCCACACCCCAGCCCCTCACTGGGGATTCTAGACAGGGCTCTACCACTGAGCCACACCCCAGCCCCTCACTGGGGATTCTAGACAGGGCTCTACCACTGAGCCACACCCCAGCCCCTCACTGGGGATTCTAGACAGGGCTCTACCACTGAGCCACACCCCAGCCCCTCACTGGGGATTCTAGACAGGGCTCTACCACTGAGCCACACCCCAGCCCCTCACTGGGGATTCTAGACAGGGCTCTACCACTGAGCCACACCCCAGCCCCTCACTGGGGATTCTAGACAGGGCTCTACCACTGAGCCACACCCCAGCCCCTCACTGGGGATTCTAGACAGGGCTCTACCACTGAGCCACACCCCAGCCCCTCACTGGGGATTCTAGACAGGGCTCTACCACTGAGCCACACCCCAGCCCCTCACTGGGGATTCTAGACAGGGCTCTACCACTGAGCCACACCCCAGCCCCTCACTGGGGATTCTAGACAGGGCTCTACCACTGAGCCACACCCCAGCCCCTCACTGGGGATTCTAGACAGGGCTCTACCACTGAGCCACACCCCAGCCCCTCACTGGGGATTCTAGACAGGGCTCTACCACTGAGCCACACCCCAGCCCCTCACTGGGGATTCTAGACAGGGCTCTACCACTGAGCCACACCCCAGCCCCTCACTGGGGATTCTAGACAGGGCTCTACCACTGAGCCACACCCCAGCCCCTCACTGGGGATTCTAGACAGGGCTCTACCACTGAGCCACACCCCAGCCCCTCACTGGGGATTCTAGACAGGGCTCTACCACTGAGCCACACCCCAGCCCCTCACTGGGGATTCTAGACAGGGCTCTACCACTGAGCCACACCCCAGCCCCTCACTGGGGATTCTAGACAGGGCTCTACCACTGAGCCACACCCCAGCCCCTCACTGGGGATTCTAGACAGGGCTCTACCACTGAGCCACACCCCAGCCCCTCACTGGGGATTCTAGACAGGGCTCTACCACTGAGCCACACCCCAGCCCCTCACTGGGGATTCTAGACAGGGCTCTACCACTGAGCCACACCCCAGCCCCTCACTGGGGATTCTAGACAGGGCTCTACCACTGAGCCACACCCCAGCCCCTCACTGGGGATTCTAGACAGGGCTCTACCACTGAGCCACACCCCAGCCCCTCACTGGGGATTCTAGACAGGGCTCTACCACTGAGCCACACCCCAGCCCCTCACTGGGGATTCTAGACAGGGCTCTACCACTGAGCCACACCCCAGCCCCTCACTGGGGATTCTAGACAGGGCTCTACCACTGAGCCACACCCCAGCCCCTCACTGGGGATTCTAGACAGGGCTCTACCACTGAGCCACACCCCAGCCCCTCACTGGGGATTCTAGACAGGGCTCTACCACTGAGCCACACCCCAGCCCCTCACTGGGGATTCTAGACAGGGCTCTACCACTGAGCCACACCCCAGCCCCTCACTGGGGATTCTAGACAGGGCTCTACCACTGAGCCACACCCCAGCCCCTCACTGGGGATTCTAGACAGGGCTCTACCACTGAGCCACACCCCAGCCCCTCACTGGGGATTCTAGACAGGGCTCTACCACTGAGCCACACCCCAGCCCCTCACTGGGGATTCTAGACAGGGCTCTACCACTGAGCCACACCCCAGCCCCTCACTGGGGATTCTAGACAGGGCTCTACCACTGAGCCACACCCCAGCCCCTCACTGGGGATTCTAGACAGGGCTCTACCACTGAGCCACACCCCAGCCCCTCACTGGGGATTCTAGACAGGGCTCTACCACTGAGCCACACCCCAGCCCCTCACTGGGGATTCTAGACAGGGCTCTACCACTGAGCCACACCCCAGCCCCTCACTGGGGATTCTAGACAGGGCTCTACCACTGAGCCACACCCCAGCCCCTCACTGGGGATTCTAGACAGGGCTCTACCACTGAGCCACACCCCAGCCCCTCACTGGGGATTCTAGACAGGGCTCTACCACTGAGCCACACCCCAGCCCCTCACTGGGGATTCTAGACAGGGCTCTACCACTGAGCCACACCCCAGCCCCTCACTGGGGATTCTAGACAGGGCTCTACCACTGAGCCACACCCCAGCCCCTCACTGGGGATTCTAGACAGGGCTCTACCACTGAGCCACACCCCAGCCCCTCACTGGGGATTCTAGACAGGGCTCTACCACTGAGCCACACCCCAGCCCCTCACTGGGGATTCTAGACAGGGCTCTACCACTGAGCCACACCCCAGCCCCTCACTGGGGATTCTAGACAGGGCTCTACCACTGAGCCACACCCCAGCCCCTCACTGGGGATTCTAGACAGGGCTCTACCACTGAGCCACACCCCAGCCCCTCACTGGGGATTCTAGACAGGGCTCTACCACTGAGCCACACCCCAGCCCCTCACTGGGGATTCTAGACAGGGCTCTACCACTGAGCCACACCCCAGCCCCTCACTGGGGATTCTAGACAGGGCTCTACCACTGAGCCACACCCCAGCCCCTCACTGGGGATTCTAGACAGGGCTCTACCACTGAGCCACACCCCAGCCCCTCACTGGGGATTCTAGACAGGGCTCTACCACTGAGCCACACCCCAGCCCCTCACTGGGGATTCTAGACAGGGCTCTACCACTGAGCCACACCCCAGCCCCTCACTGGGGATTCTAGACAGGGCTCTACCACTGAGCCACACCCCAGCCCCTCACTGGGGATTCTAGACAGGGCTCTACCACTGAGCCACACCCCAGCCCCTCACTGGGGATTCTAGACAGGGCTCTACCACTGAGCCACACCCCAGCCCCTCACTGGGGATTCTAGACAGGGCTCTACCACTGAGCCACACCCCAGCCCCTCACTGGGGATTCTATACAGGGCTCTACCACTGAGCCACACCCCAGCCCCTCACTGGGGACTCTAGACAGGGCTCTACCACTGACCACACCCAACCCTCACTGGGACTCTATGCAGCAGGCCTACTGTGCAGTCCGGCTCCCACCCTGTGTCCCGTACCACACATAGTGTTCTATGAAGTTCGTGCTGGCTTTGAACTCACAATCCTACCTCTGCTTCCCGTGTGCTGGGATTCCAAGCCTGTTCCCTACTACATCTGAATTTTTGCACTGCTAGTTGCAAACAGAAGAATCTTCACAGCTGTCCCCTAAATTCTCAATGAGACCCCATCTGAGAAGATCAGCAGAGACCTCAATCCTCCACAGGCACCAACACAGCTGCTCAGTCCACAAGCATTTATTGCATCTCTGCTACGGGCCGGCTGTTGGTGTGATCTGCGCCTTCCTGGCGCTCTCAGTTCAGAGAGAGAGCATGATTGGCGCAGGCCGCTGTTATGGACTTACATAAAGAAGAGAGTTCAGGGATCAAACTCCTGTTCAAAGGAGGGGGAGGGGAAGAGCCCTTCTGCGGTGGTAATGGCCACTTCGGGACTTACTTGATAAATCGATGGCAAAGAGGAAAGAGAAGTGTCCAGGCAGAGTGAACTCCAGGGGCAAAAGATGCAGAGGAAAAAAATGTGGCTGGCAGGAAGCCTATGGGGAGCAGGCTTGCGAAGGGAAGTCCAGAGGCTGGCCGGGCCAAATCACAGGCCTTGAAGGTTAAAATGCGGAATTCGAATAATGTTTAAGCAGCAGCACGCAACCAAGGAAGGATTTACAGAGAAGAGAAAACAGGTAGAGTGGTGTGAGTCTGAGGTTAGGAATGAGAATTTCAAAGCCAACCAGGGCTACACAGTAAGATTCTGTCACAAACAAACAAACAAACAAACAAACAGCTGGGTTTGGCAACACAACCCAGTAATGTAAGTACTTGGTAAACTGAGGCAGGAGAATCCTGAGTTCAAGAATGTCCTGAGAGCCTAAGGCCATCCTGGATTATACACAACCCCCATCCAACACAACACACAACACAACACAACACAAACCAGGAGAGGCAGGAGGTGATCCGATGTGTTAGCGGACGGACTCTCCGGAAGCTGGAGGCTGTGGTCTGCAGGAGGCAGGAGAGGCTGTGGCCAGGCTGCCCTCTAGCTCCAGCTACACAGCAAACCCTGCAGTTCCAGACGCCAGAGGTCCATCTGCAGGGGGTTCCCTGCCCTGGAGTCACACTGAGGTCCTTAGGTGCGCAAACAGTCCTGGCTTCTTCTGACACAGAGTGAGACAGGAAGTCACACTCTCGGGGTTCAGCCCTGTGTGCCGCTGGGACAAAACAGGCAGATCCCAAAACACCTTGTGCAGGGTGGACACCAGTTCTGGTCACACCTGGGTGGCTGTCCGAACAGCTCTTGGGCCCCCGCTTGGAGAGAAGGCTGGACTGGGGCTGATGGCCTGGAAGAGATGCAGGGTAGGAGGTGACCTTAGGGGTGGCCTACCTATGATAGGCCTACCTATCTAGCCTTCCAGCTACGTCCAAAGCTTTCAGAAGCTAGCTAAGTTACTTCTAGGTGTTTGTGTTGTGTTGTTTGTTTAAGACAGTCTCAATATGCAGCCTGGCTGGCCTGGACTCCATGCAGATGAGGCTGGTCTGAAACTCTCAAAAATCTTCTGTCTGCCCCGCCTCTTGAGTGCAGGGATTAAAGGTGTGCAGCACCATGCCTGGCCCTGTGTGTGCGTGTGTGTGTTTATTGGGGCCAGAGAGATGCCTCAGTGGTTAAGAACCCTGGCTTCTCTTGTAGGGGACCCAGATTTGGTTCCCAGCACCCACATGGTGGCTAACAACCATCCATAACCCCAGTTCCAGGGAAAGACGACGCTCTATTCTGACCTCTGCGGGCACTGCACAGCATGGCTGCACTCATACATGTAAGCAATACACTCATACACATGAAATAAAAAATAATAAAATATTTTATAGTATTTACCTATTACGAGTGCTTTGCTTGCATGTATGTAAGTGCACTCGTATCTGGAGAGATCAGAAGAGGGTGTCGGAGCCCCAGGAACGCCATGTGGGAGCTGGGAAATAAACCCAGGTCCTCTGCAAGAGCAGCCAGGGCTCTAACCACTGAGCCAGCTCTCCAGTTTCATCCTCTCTGCTTTTTTTCTTCCTTTCTTTCCTTCCTTCCTTCCTTTTCTCTCTCTCTCTCTCTCTCTCTCTCTCTCTCTCTCTCTTTCTGATTTAGTGTTTTACTTATGTATTTGCCTGCCTGTCTGTTTTTCTGAAACATGGTCCTAGTGTGTAGCCAAGGCTGGCCTTGTACTCACAGCGATCCTCCTGCCTCAGTCTCCTTTGTGCTATGATTCCGGCTGTGGGCCCCCACCCCTGGCTTCCTTTCTTTGCAAATGGAAGAAGGCCTGGTCAGCCCGGTCAGCTTTGGGGAAAGCTAAGGCCCTGGATGGCCTATCATGGGCAAATGAAGAGATTCCATCCACTTGAGAGCTTCAAACAATGGAAATCTGGGCCTGGAGAGCTGGCCCAGAAGGTGAGAGCACCAGCTGCTCTTGCAGAGGAACCGGGTTCAATTCCCAGCATCCACGTGGCAGCTAACAACCCTCCGTAACTCCAGTTCCAAGGGAATATGATGCCTTCTTCAGACCCTGTGGGCACTGCATGACACGTGTGTACTTACATACATGCAGGAAATACATTCACATGCATAGCATAAAATAAAAATAATCATATAAAACACTGGAGGTCTGTAGGAATTTTTTTTAATGTGTATGAGTGTACTGTCTGCATGTAGGTTGGTGCACCCGTGTTGTGCAATGCCGTGGAGGTCAGAAGAGGGCGTAGGATTCCCCTGGAACTGGAGTTAAAGATGGTTCTTAGCCACCATGTGGGCGCTGGGAATCGAACCCAGGTCCTCTGCAAGAGCTGTCGGTGCTCTTAACCACTGAGCCATCTCTCCAGCCCCAGTTGGCGCTCTTAACCGCTGTACCATCTCTCCAGCCCCGATCTGTAGGAATTTTTATGGAACAAAGAAAGTTCCAGCACACTCAATTTTCAACAGGAAACTGGAATTCGCTCTTCTTTTAACCTCTGTGAGCCGGGTGGGAAGTCCTTTTCGACTTCCATAAGCCAAGCCTGCCAGCATCACGACGACCTGGCTGCTGCGCTCAGCGCTGCATAAACCTAGCACAGGGTGGCTGAGGAAATCCTCGCCCTCTAGAGGTAGAGGCAGGGATTGCTAGTTACGTGGCCTGGGATTCAGTGACTCCTGTCCCCAAACAAACAGATGGAATAAGTTTTATCAACCTTTGTAAGTTAACAAGAAAAACCAGTAGAAAGCATTAGAAAACTCCCTCCGCCCACGTAAGAAGCCGGCTGTCCCCCACGGAGGGGGCACCCGCACTACCTGTTGGGTCTTGACTGGGCGCGGGTCCTGCGGCTGGCTTTTGATGGGCAGTGGCCGTGGGGTTTGTACCGGGGTCACACTCTGTAGCTTCTTTCCTGGTGGGGTGACCACAGGAGCCAAGGCCAGGGGGTGCTGCTTCTTCTTAAAAGTCCTTCCTAAGAGAGGAGGAAGAACACACCACTGCCTTCCCAGAAGGCAAAGACAGCCTTGACTGGAAGGCTGCTCCAGGGCCTTGGGCTACGGAATCTCTCAGTTGGCCCCAGCTCCTGCCACCCACACCCACGTCCCTCACTCACCAGGGAAGCGCTGCAGGCAGCAGACACACAGGACCAGAAGGCCAACCAGCAGAGCCACGCCCAGCAGGGAGCCGATGACGATGCCAGCGATGGCCCCGGGTCCCAGGGCAGAGCCTGGAGGACACACAGGAAAGGGAGTGGACCCAAGGCTCCTGCACGCAACTCATCCCTCCCGAGCATACCCAGCTACCTTAACCCAGAAATCAATGCACGACAGACATCACAACTACAATCTGCAGTAAAGGGAAAAATGGGAGGGGCGGGGCCCACATGGGCCACTCCTACAATCCCCACATTCAGGACACTAAGGCAGAAAGATGGGATCAAAAGAAAGTGGAGCCTGGCATGGTGGCGCACGCCTTTAATCCCAGCACACGGAGGCAGAGGCAGGCAGAGCTCTGTGAGTTCAAGGCCAGCCTGATCTACATAGTGAGCTCCAGGCCAGCTGGGACTAAAGGGAGACCCTGAAAAAAAAAGACCAAAAAAGGAAAGAAAGTGGAAGACTGCCTGGCTAACAGAGAGTTCAAGGGCAGCTTGGTCAACCCATGAGGCCCAGTTTTGGAATAAACTGCAGGGGCTGGCAAGGCAGGTCAGCAGGCAGAGGTACTTGCCACTATGCCTGGTGACTAGAACCTTGGACCCTATACTACAGGGCAGAAAAATAGAATCAAGTCTCCCAGCCTGTCTTCTGACTTCCACATGCACAGTGTGGTATGTGCCCACCTACCCACCAGTAAACAAGTATAACTTAAAAATAAAACAAAAATTCAGTTGGGCGTGGTGATGCACGCCTTTAGTTCCAGAGACAGAGGCAGAAGAATCTCTGTGAGGTCCAGGCCAGCCTGGTCTACATAGTGAGCTCCAGGCCAGCTGCAGCTACAGGGAGACCCTGCCTTAAAAAAGACCAAACAACAACAACAGCAACAACAACAGCAATAGATAAAATTTCAAAATAAATTGTAGCCAGGCATGGCAGCACACACCCATAATTCCAGGATGCAGCAAGCCAGAGTCAAAGGAGGATTGCTCAGATTTCAAGGCCACTCTGGCCTCATAGAGAGTCCCAGACCAGCAGGCGAAAGGAACTTGCCACTAAGCCTGACCACTGAGTTCAATCCCGGGGACCCACAGGATGGAAGGGGGGGGACCCACAGGATGGAAGGGGAGACCTGATACTCACAAGCTGACCTCTGACCTCCACACACACACCATGACACACTTGCTGTCCTCTGACCTCCACACACACACACAGACACGCCATGACACACGTGCTGTCCTCTGACCTACACACACACACACACCATGACACACCTGCTGTCCTCTGACCTACACACACACACATACACACACACACACGCGCCATGACACACGTGCTGTCCTCTGACCTACACACACACACCATGACACACGTGCTGTCCTCTGACCTACACACACACACGCCATGACACACCTGCTGTCCTCTGACCTCCACACACACACCATGGCACACCTGCTGTCCTCTGATCTCCACACACACACCATGACACACGTGCTGTCCTCTGACCTACACACACACGCCATGACACACGTGCTGTCCTCTGACCTCCACACACACACCATGACACACTGCTGTCCTCTGACCTACACACACACACCATGACACACATACTGTCCTCTGACCTCCACACACACACACACACACACATGACACACGTGCTGTCCTCTGACCTACACACATACACCATGACACATGTGCTGTCCTCTGACCTCCACACACACCATGACACACGTGCTGTCCTCTGACCTCCACACACACACCATGACACACGTGCTGTCCTCTGACCTACATACACACACCATGACACACCTGCTGTCCTCTGACCTCCACACATACACACAAACACACACCATGACACACATGCTGTCCTCTGACCTACACACACACACCATGGCACACCTGCTGTCCTCTGACCTACACACGCACACACCTTGACACACGTGCTGTCCTCTGACCTCCACACACACACACCATGACACACATGCTGTCCTCTGACCTCCACACACACACACCATGACACACGTGCTGTCCTCTGACCTCCACACACGCCATGACACATGTGCTGTCCTCTGACCTCCCCACACACCATGACACACGTGCTGTCCTCTGACCTCCACACACACACCATGACACACCTGCTGTCCTCTGACCTCCACACACACACACACCATGATACACCTGCTGTCCTCTGACCTCCACACACACACCATGACACACCTGCTGTCCTCTGACCTAGACACACACACCATGACACACGTGCTGTCCTCTGACCTCCACACACACACACACCATGACACACCTGCTGTCCTCTGACCTCCACACACACACATCATGACACACCTGCTGTCCTCTGACCTCCACACACACCCACACCATGACACACGTGCTGTCCTCTGACCTCCACACACACACACTTTGGCACACGTGCACCCACATCCACACACAAACAAGCTTAATTTGAAAAGCTAGGTCTGGAGAGAGGGCTCGGTGGTCAGGAGCACTGGCTGCTCTTGCAGAGAACCCATTTCCAACTCCCAGCACGGACATGGCAACTCTCAATCTCCTGTATCTCCATTTCCAGGGACTCTGACACCCTCTTCTGGTTTTGGTGGGCACTGCGCACATGAGCTGCACATACATACAAAATATAAATACTGTTTACCAATTTTGAAGAGAAGATAGATGCCTGCTTTTTCAAGCCATCGAGGCTGGGGGACTTTGTCGCCGACACTAATAGGACAGTCTGAATCAAAAAAGGTATATGGCTGCCCAGGCGCTAGGGGGGATGCCAGGCAAAGGTACCCCAGCACAACTTACCTGCTTGGTAGACACGGCTTTGGGATGGGGTCCCTGGCAAGGACCCCAGAATGGGCAGGATGCGAAAGGCCCAGGTCATAGGGTTCCGAGGAGGGAGTGGTACCACAGCCGACCGTTCATGAGGGCCAAGGATGAGCAGCGAGACCCAGTCCCTGCCCATGGAGACTCTGCCCAGCTCAGAACTGTCTGTCCGTGCCTGGATGTGGAAGCCAGTGAGGAGGGTACCTCGCTCCACATCCCAAGTGAGCACTGCAGCATCCCGAGTTTTCTGCAGCCTCCAGGAGGAGATGGAAGGGCCTAGGGACAAAAGGGGTGCTCAGGATCTCGAGGGACAGGAAGAAGGCCAGGTTCTAGACCTCTGAGTCTGAGGGAGGAGCCTGGGGTCTGGACCCCTGGGTCTGATGGAGGAGGCTGGGGTCTGGACCCCTGTATCTGAGGAGGCTGGGGTCTGGACCCTGAGACTTTGTAAAGGGGTGCATTTTTAACATCTGGGGTGTCTTGGTATGGCTGGAACTCACCAGTGAGGGCGATCTGGTTGCCCCCGGCGCCCAGTGCACCACTGCACAGCACGGAATAGTTGCCCAGGTCCCAGTCGAGGCTGAAGTTACTGATGAGGAGCTTCCGGCTATCCTGACTCAGCCGAAGTCGGCCTCCACCTCTGGGAGCCAGGGGCCGTCCTTCCCGGGCCCAGGATGCTCGAGACGGAGGGGGACAGCCTGCGGCCTCCAGCACCACCTCTACCTCCCCTGGCCGCGTCTCCTCCACCACTGGGTAGAGCAGCACCTCCTGGGGGGCTTCTGTTGGGGAGAGACGGCCAGAGAAAAGAAACCTTGCCCATCATAAATAGCAAGCTCTGTGTCCTTTTTCTTTAGAGCAAATGGTGGTAAATGGCCCTTTCCCACGGCACTGAGGCCATAGAGGAGGATCTGTCTAGTCACTCGTTTTCAAAAAAAAAAAAAAAAAAAAACACACAACTTTTTGACATTTATTTATTGTGTCTATTTGGGACTTAGGGATTTTTATGTCTCTGAATATCCAGGAAGACAACAGCCCTCCTCAGGGCCTGGGCCTGGGGGTGGGGAGAATACGAGGAGGGGGACAGGGAAGATGGGGACCGGCTGTCCCTGCCAACTACTAACCCTGACAAATAGGAAAAACCTTGTTTCTCCACTACGTTCAAAGTGAAGTTTGGGGATTGGAGAGATGGCGCCTTGGTTAAGAGCACAGGCTGCTCTTGCTGAGGACCTGGGTTCGGATCCCAGCACCCACATGGTAACTAACAGCTACCCATAACTCCAGTTCCGGGGAATCTGACGCCTTCTTCTGACCTCCGTGGGCAGCACAACATGGGTGCACTAACGCATAAACAAGTGCCCGGTCCCTTTCCCTAAACCCCAAACGACCAAGGAAAAACATCATCATGCTCCCTACAAACAGCGCGGAGGCCGGTCCCTCTTACCCAGGGTGACGGTGCAGGTGCGCGTGGCCACCAGGTGGCGGGCCAGGCAGGTGACGGAGGCTCCGCGGAGCTCGGGGCGCGCGGGGACGGCCACCTGCACCACAGAGGGCGCGGGGCCTGCGCGGACGCCCTCGGGAAGACCCTGGAACTGCAGGGAGGCCGCGGGGCTCCCTCCTGGCCACGAGCAGAGGAAGCGGAGGCTGCGGTCCGCGGGGCCCCCCTCTACCGAGCACTGTGGCGCCCCAGGGGGCAGATCTGCGGGGGGGGGGGCCAGGCTGGGAGCCATGCTCTTCCGCAGACCCCATGTCCTCCTTATTTCTCTTTTTAACCTCCAAAATTAATTCAGCCTTTTTGTGTAAGCCCACCCGTTCTCCAGGTCACTCTGCCCACGCGTGATTCCTCCTCCTCTTGCCCAGACAGCTCGCCCTCTGGCGTGGCCTGAACCCCTTGGACTGTGACCCCCCTCTCCCCCCTTCCCCCACTACAGGTAACTTCTCCCTTTTCTGAGCCTACAGGTCGGCCCAGGCAACTTCCCCTCCAGACCCTGCTGTATCCTGCAGGTGGGTGGGAGGAGAAGACCTCCCTCCGTCCGCACCTCGCCCCTCCCTCTGCGTCCTCGCCCCTCCCTGTGCAATCTTCAAGCCCGCTCAGCCCGCCGCGTCCACACCTCATCTCCTTGCTTGGCTCGGCTATTCCCAGAAGGCCGCGTCCACCCACGATAGGGTATCCTGGTCCTGCCACGGTCCACGCCCCCCTACAGGGGTCCAGCTCTGTCCCACAGGTCTGTCCACCTCCTCTAGCTCACCTCCCGGCTCCGCCCCGCCCCCAGACCTGCTTCTGGTTAGCAAGGGCCCTGGCAGCCTCTCCCTCCCCAAGGTTCGGTCCGCTCCCCTTCTGCACTGCGCTGGCCCCGCCCCCTCCCGACGGCCCCTCCCACCCTTGCTCGCTGCGTGCTGGCCCCGCTCCTCCCTCGCAGTCCCGCCACCGCCCTCCCCTAGCTCCCGCCCAGTCCCTGCTCGCCCCTCGCTGGCCCCGCCCTCCCCTGGGTCCCGCCCAGTCCCTGCTCGCCCCTCGCTGGCCCCGCCCTCCCCTGGGTCCCGCCCTGTCCCTGCTCGCTCCTCGCTGGCCCCGCCCTCCCTGGGTCCCGCCCAGTCCCCCGCTTGCTCCTCGCTGGCCCCGCCCTCCCTGGCTCCCGCCC
>VZQC01003708.1:123601-137345 GCA_009823505.1 Rhizomys pruinosus | reverse complement strand
TCTCTCTCTCTCTCTCTCTCTCTCTCTCTCTCTCTCTCTCTCTCTCTTATATATATATATATATACTTTTTTTTTTTTTTTGGTCTTTTCGAGACAGGGTCTCCCTGTAGTCCCAGCTGTCCTGGAACTCACTCTGTAGACCAGGCTGGGTTTGAACTCACAAAGATCCGCCTGCCTCTGCCGCCCAAGTGCTAGGATTAAAGGCGTGCGCCACCACGCCCGGCGAATGGCTCTATATTTTAAAGCGACTCGACCCCACTCACAGAAGACGCTGACGTCCGCGGCGGCCTCCGCGTGGCCGAACGGGCTGCGCACGCGGCAGGTGTACCGGGCCTGGTCGTCGCGCGCAGGGCGCGAGATGAGCAGCTGGTCCCCGCGCGCGCGGATCCGCGCTGGCCCGACCGCGGGGTCCCCGGTCCCCAGGGCTCGGCCGTCCCGGGTCCAGCTCAGCTCCCCGCTCCCGGGGTTCCACCCCACGCAGTGCAGCCGCAGCTCTGCTGCCCCCTCCTCCGTCTCCGGAGCCTTGGGCTGCACCGACAGCTGCGGCAGGGGCTCTGGGGAAGGGAACAAGGCTCTGGGGAAAGGAGGCTGGACTATAGAACTCCCGCCCTGAACTGCAGCCCCAAGTAAAGGCCTTCTCTTTGTGACAGTAATGGGGACCATACCCTCTCCTCTAGGCTCCCGAGCCTGAGCTCTCAGACCCAGGGGTCCTCCCCAGCCTCCTCCCTCACACCCAGGGGTCCTCCCCAGCCTCCTCCCTCACACCCAGGGGTCCTCCCCAGCCTCCTCCCTCACACCCAGGGGTCCTCCCCAGCCTCCTCCCTCACACCCAGGGGTCCTCCCAAGCCTCATCCCTCAAACCCAGGAATCGAGACCCCAGCTTCCTCACACCCAGGGGTCCTCCCTGGGCTCCTCCCTCACACCCAGGGGTCCTCCCCAGTCTCCTCCCTCAGACCCAGGGGTCCTCCCCAGCCTCCTCCCTCAGACCCAGGCTCCTTCCCCTGGGAAGTACACTGCAATTTCTAGAGGACGAGGTCTGTGAGGAGCACAGGCTCTGCAGCCCATGCTCCAGACCTCATGTGCACTTACCATACACACCCACCGTGAACTCCCGAATCTGCTGGGAGACCCCTCCCCGGATGATCTCAACAGTGTAGACCCCTCCATCATCCAGCTGGGCAGAGGCGACCTCCAGACTCCCACTGGTCTCATCAAATCGCAGGCGGGCTTGATGCACAGGGTCCAGACTGATCAACAGAGCCCCTGGCCCAAGACCCCCAGCCGCCAACACGTTGGAGCCCCGACGCCAGACCACCAGAGGGGCAGGGGGGCCAGGACTAGGGACTGGAGTCAGGGGGAGTCGGATGGTGGTCCCTACTAGCACGGCAAGGGGTCCCCCCACCTGTTGGGGGAAGCTTGCAGCCTGGTGCGTCTCCAAAGAAACTTGGGGTTCAAAGTTCTGAGCAGAAAATTCGAGGTTGTGGTTCTCTGGAAGTAGCTTTGAACCCGGAGCTTTGGTGGGCACTTGGGAATTGGGGGCTTGAGTGGAAATGAATGCAGGTGGGGTCCTGGCAGAGAGGGGAGGCCCAGGGTCTCTGGCAGGAAGTTGGGGATCAGAGCCACCAGGAAACACTTTGGAGAAGGTGAGCACAGGGTTCAGATGCTGTTCCCCAGAAGACATGTTGGTCGTAGATGCATGGCTGGAATTAGGCTCCTCTGGAAACCGGTTGGCATCAGGGATTTCAGCAGATGGTTTTGAACCTGGAGGCTGATCTGGAAAGTTCCAGTTTCGAGGCTGGATAGATGAGTCGACTGGCTTAGAGGAGGCAGATGATGGCTGAGGTCTGGAAGTGGGCGGGAAGGCCCGGAGCCCTGCTCCAAAGGCTGCAGAAGAGAGAAGAGAGGTGACTTTTGAAAGGCTTCTCGAAGGGGGTGTCTGGGGAGAGTGCCCAGGGAGCTTACCCAGGAGCAGGACGAACGACAGAGCCCGTGAGATGCCCATGATGCTGACTGCACCCCAGAAAGGACACTACAAGGAGATCCAGGGCCTGCAATGTCCCTCACCGGGTCAGACAAGTCAAACAGGAACGGTGGCTGAGTTTCCTGGGTGGGGTAGGAGACAGAACACGGGAGGTGCCGGGGTCCCTGACACGATCTATCTAGTGGCATGTCTTCATCAGGCATCAGCCTGTGCAGAGGCCCAGGTCATCCTTTACTCTCCACCCCCCCCCCCGAAGGTGGAGTCCCAGGTGGCAGCTCCAAAGCCACCCCATGGTGACAAAGCTGGACTTCCTGTAGGAGCTTGAGGTGGTGTCCCTGCCCTGACTCGGGTTTCCTGCTTCCCATCCTGTCTTATCCGAGGCCTCCTCTCTGACCCTACTCTCCATCTCCATATCTTTCTACCTCTCCTGACACCCAGACACGATTTCCATGTCCAACACCTGCCAGACTCCGCACCTCCCCTCTGCTCCATCCTCCCCATCTCTCCACCCCCAGGCCTGCTCCATCATCTACAGGGCAGGTACCGGGAGCCTTCCCCTCAACTCTTGCTGTGTGTGGTCCTGCTGAGTTCCACCCGGATCTCCTCGTTTCCTCGTCTTGGTGCCCAAGGCTCAGGTCTCCATCCTCCACCTGCCGTACCTCCTTTCAGCAGCATCCTTCCTGTGGTCCCCCCAGAGTCCAGCTGACCCTGGTCCCTCCCCATCTGGCCGTCCTGCATCCTCTGCAGGGACCCTTACCGGACCCCCAGAAACCCCCCACCCAGCTCTCCTCCGCTGCATGCCAGCCTTTGGCACGGGCTCTCTCCTTTACCTGGAAAGCTCGCACCCCCTCCAGTCTGGCGGACCCACAACTGGCCCTTCAGGTCGTACCTAATTAAGAGCCATAATAATAATGACTACTTATACTGCGCAGGGAACTACACTAAATTCTTTCTGGGCTTTATCTGGCTGGTCCCTTCTAAGTGCCTTCTCAGCTAAGAATAGGAAGTGTTTATTTTCATTTCATAGGCGGGGAGACCATGACTAAGGGATGCTACGGATCTTCCGGAGGTTGCACAGCAAGGAGTCTGGACTCGGGTCCAAGCTGGTCAGAGAGCTCCTTCAGAAAGCCTTCCTTTCCATCTCTGGCTAGGTTTTGGCTCACTTTGAAACTCCAAGACCTGGTACAGGGCTCATGGTGCTGATGAGAATCACAGGATATGTTGTTTTCTGTGTGTTGGGTCTGAAGATACTGTGGATCTTTTAGGATTCCAGGGAAAGCTGGGTCTGCTGGCTCAGACCTTGATCCAGCATCTGAGAAGCAGAGGTAAGATTGTAAGTCCAAAGCCCGTTGGGAGTTCAAGGCCAGGCTGAGCAACTTAGTAAGATACTCAAAATAGAGAGAGCTGGATGTGTGGCTCAGCAGATTGCCTGCCTAGAATCCCCAGTGAGGAGCTGGGGTGTGGCTCAGTGGTAGAGCCCAGTCTAGACTCCCCAGTGAGGGGCTGGGGTGTGGCTCAGTGGTAGAGCCCTGTCTAGAATCCCTAGTGAGGGACAGGGCTCTGGCTCAGTGGTAGAGCCCTGTCTAAAGTCCCCAGTGAGGGGCTGGGGTGTGGCTCAGCGGTAGAGTCCTGTCTAGAATCCCCAGTGAGGGGCTGGTGTGTGGCTCAGTGGTAGAGTCCTGCCTAGAATCCCCAGTGAGGGGCTGGTGTGTGGCTCAGTGGTAGAGCCCTGTCTAGAATCCCTAGTGAGGGGCTGGGCTGTGGCTCAGTGGTAGAGCCCCGCCTAGTGGTAGAGCTGGGTGTGGCTCAGCCTCCTTGTGTGAGGCTCTGGTTTCAATCCCCACTACCCAAACACACACACACACACACACACACACACACACACACACAGGGAGCTTGGTGTGGTAACACACATCTGCAGTCTCAGCACTTAGGAACCTGAGGGAGGAGGATCATGGGATGCAGAACATCATGAACTACATAGCATGCTCCAGGCCAGCCTGGGCTGATGACAAGATCATGTGATGATGATGACGATGATAAATGAAGAAGAGAAAAAGGGTAGTGTGGGGCTCTGTTCCTTCCTTGGATCTGGCATCATGAAGGCTTTAGGAACAGCACACTGTGGAAGTGGCCCAGGCCCACTTTCGGTTTCCAGGCCGGATGCACCCCGGCTTTCCGTATGGTAAACGCTCCTTGGAACAGAACTGCGGTGCTGCGTGGCCCACGGACCAATTCTCTGGAGGAGAACCATGACCGCTGCTCCCCCACCTTATGTGAGGCCCCAGTCAACTATCAGCTTGGGTCAAGATCCTCAGGTAACCCCCACAGGTGAGGAGCCTGAGGCAGGATCTGGAATTCAAAGCAAGCCTGGCTCACATAGAAGGACCCCGACTTAGAAAAGGGGCTAGGCATGGATCAGTGTTGCTGTTAGCCTTGGTCAGAGGAACCTTTCTCTGCACGGGGTGTGTGTGTGGGGGGGGGTTAGGGTTAGTGGGGGGGGCAGCAGAGCTGGTCTTGAAGTGTTGAGAATGACTAGTGAGTACTCAGTGCTAAATGGGACAACTATCTGTCTCTGTTGTCTCTGTGTCTACACACACACACACACACACACACACACACACACACACACACAAAGGCTCACGGATCATGGACAGGGACAGAAAGCACATAACATAAAAAGGCTTCAGGACAGGAAATGCGGGCATGGCCTGGCTGTGGACTGCGGCCACTGCGGCCATGGTGACCTGTGCACGATTCTGCAAAAAGCAGTCCACATTCCAGCACCTGTGCTAATTAGCCTCAGTGGGTAACAAAATAAAAATGAAAGAGAACAGGAATGTGGGTGGGGAGGAGGGCGTGGACAGGTGTAGGTACCATCAAGATAGTCTCCTGGGGCTGCAGAGGTGGTTCAGCTGCTAATGCTGCTTATTGCTCTGGCACAGGATCTGGCTTGTCGCCAGCACCCATAGGTAGCTAGCAAGGGTCCTCAACTCAGTTCCAGGGGATACGACGCTCTCTTCTCGCAAAACACTCACACATTTAAATATAGGTTTTTTTTTAATTTTTATTATTTTTTATGTGTATGAGTGCACTATCTGCATGTAGGTTGATGCACCCGTGTTGTGCAATGCCGTGGAGGTTGGAAGAGAGCGTTGGCGGAACTGGAGCCAAAGATGGTTCTTAGCTGCCATGTGGGTGCTGGGCATCGAACCTGGGTCCTCTGCAAGAGTGGTCGGTGTTCTCAACCGCTGAGCCATCTCTCCAGCCCCAAATAGTTTTTTTAATGTTATTCATTTTTATTTTATATGTCTTAGTGCTTTACCTGCATGTGTGTAAGTGAACCTGTGTCATGCAATGCCCATAGAGTACAGAAGAGTATGTCAGGTCCTCTGGACCTGGAGTTAGAGATGGTTGTTAGCTGCCATGTGGGTGCTGGGAATCAAACCCAGGTCCCCTTAAGAAGAGCCAGTGCTCTTAACCACTGAGTCATCTCTCCAGCCCAGATTGTTTTTTAAATATATTCTCTCTCTCTCTCTCTCTCTCTCTCTCTCTCTCTCTCTCTCTCTCTCTTTTTCTTTGAGACAGGGTCTCACTATGTAACACTGGCCAGCCTGGAACTTGCTGTGTAGACCAGGAACCTGGTCAGATCCACAGAGATCCACCTGTCTCTGCCTCCTGAGACCACTAAAGATTCACGGGGTACACACTAAAACAGTCAAAAAGTAAAAGACTCTAGGACTGGAAAGATAACTCAGCGGTCACCAACACTTCCTGTTCTTCCAGAAGGCTGAAGTTCAGTTCCCAGCACCCACAGTAAGAGGCTCACTACTGTATTTCTAGCTCCAGGGACCCCGATGCCCCAGCCCCCACAAGCATGTCACATACCCATATACACAGACATAATTAAAATAAAACAGGGCAGCCGGGCGTGGTGGCGCACGCCTTTAATCCTAGCACTTGGGAGGCAGAGGCAGGAGGATCTTTGTGAGTTCAAGGCCCGCCTGGTCTACAGAGTGAGTTCCAGGACAGCTGGGGCTACAGGGAGACCCTGTCTCGAAAAGACCAAAAAATAAAAAATAAAATAAAATGAAATAAAATAAAACAGGGCTACAGAGATGGCTCAGCAGTTAAGAGCAGTGGTTGTCCTTGCAGAGGACCTGGGTTTGAATCCCAGCACCGACATGGTGGCTAACAATCATATGTAACTCCAGTTCCAGGGGATCCAACTGTCTCTTCTACTCCCCTTGGGCATTGCATGACACATGTACACTTACATGTGTGCAGACAAAACACACGTGAAAATAACAATTTTTTTTAATTAAATGACTATCTAAAAAGGGGTGGGGGGCTTGGGCAACTTGGTGGCTAATTAGGAGCAATACCAGCCAACTGCCATTTTAAGCCTCCAAGCTTTGGACTGACTAGTCATACCACACACAACACCCTGTATTCACAGGGGTTATACTACATCTACCCACTGAGCAGAAGCTCCAGAGAGAAGTGACTTCCTAGAGCCTGGAGACCCAGAAATTAGTCAGAGTCTGGATCTGAACCCTGGCCCTTGAGACCCAGAATTGATCCCGGCACCTGCTTGTTCCCGTGTGTCCCAGCTGCTTAGGGACAGCATAGCAAGGGCCAGTGTGAGAAGCCAGGGTCTGGCTGGGCCTCCAGGGCCTAGGCTGGCCTAAACTCACGGTATTCCTCCTGCTTCAACCTCCCAAGGGCCGGATTATAGTTGTCAGTCACCGTACCTGGCTTGGTCAGGTTCTTTCAGTGCTGGGGGGGAACCCAGGGCCTGTCGGCGCATGCTAGGCAAGTGCTCTGTCACTGAACTTCACTCGCAGCCCTCGGGGTTTTATTGGTCTATGTCCCCGGCCAGACCAGTCTCTGTCCTTCCAGGGTGCCCGGAGACTGAGGCAAACACTCTTCTTCCAACACTCACTCAGTTTGCCGTCTCTCTGACCTCCTTGGCCAGGCTACGCGTTCCTCCTGTCTAGGCTCCCAGGGCAGTGAGCCTCTGCACCCAGAATGCCTCACTCAGTAGATGGGGCCTCTGCCAGCATCTGCTGTGGATCCCCAGGCAGGGTGTGAGTCACGGCCTCCCCAGGCTGCACCGGCACAGGGCTTGGCAGACAGGAGGTTTAGGTAAGTATCTGGTGAGTGAATCAAACAAGGGACAGAGCCAGAGGCTAGAAAGCCAGTTTTATTGCAGTTCTGGGGGAGGGGGGCGCTTAGATCCGCCCCACCTCCCTCAGCTTGGCCACCAGGTCCTCTGTGGTCTCCACCTTGACGCCAGCAGAGCGCTGAGGGGGGTCCTCCACACTGAGCACGGACACTTTGGAGGTCAGGTCCACGCCCAGGTCTCCGGCCTTGATCACTTCAATCTTTTTCTTCTTGGCTTTCTGTACCCAGGGGAGGGGGGGAGCTGGGGCTCAGGGGGCTGTGAAGCCCCGGCCCAGCCTCCTCCCCATGGGCACTGCAGCTACAGAACCATCCCTGCTGCCAGAATGCCTCGGGACCTCCCTGCTGGCCAGCACTGCAGCCTCTCACAGGGACAGAGATGACACAGTCCAGGCCTGATGGCTGGGTGTCCCGAGAGACTCAACCATGGCACAAGATCTCCCTCAGTGAGCTCCTAGGAGACTGACCACGGGGAGGACAGTCCGCTCCATGGGGACTCCATAGACTAAAAGCAGGGCTGACCCCAGCACCCTCCCCACTGTCCGAGCTGACCCAAGGAACTTATCCACTGTTGGAGATGACTAGGGAACCCCTCCCATTAATGATGGCCTTCTTATTTAGCCAAGATGGCCCCCACAGTGATAACTTCCAATTAGTAAAGATGACCCAGGCTCCTTCCCTCGTGAGCTGAGGTGACCGAAGCCTCTTTATCTGTCCACGACTGTCCACCGAGCTCCCATTGGCCGGGGTCACTGGAGCCCCTCTCCTCTCCACAGCACCTTCTCCTCACTGCAGTCCTCCGCAGACTCTCCCTGCCGCTACGTCAGCCCACAAACTCTCACAGCTGACCGAGGTGACCCAGCCAACCCTCCACTGGCCACGGTGCCCAGCCAACTGTTTCCTGTCCTTGGCATGCTCTGTGGTCTGCAGTGTATTTGCTTGGCCAGGTCCCAGTGACCCACCACCAGGCTCTCACCATGATGTTGGGCAGGGTGGCGTAGCGGGGCTCATTGAGCCTCAGGTCAGCAGTCACGACAGCCGGCAGCTTCAGGCGAATGGTCTCCAGGCCCCCATCAATCTCTCGTTCAACTTTTACTCTATCTCCCTCCAGCGTCACTTGAGAGGCAAATGTGCCCTGGGGGGGGCAGTGAAGGAGGAGAGGGGATGAGGTTAGATCAAAACAGCACTGAACAGGCCCTGGACACATCACCTGGATCATAACCACAAGAAACTCCTGCTCCGGGGGGAGATCTGATGCCCTCTCCTGACCTGTGTAGGAACTGCGCTCACAAGTGCACATACCCACACATAGACACACACACACAAACATAATTAAATTGCTGGGTATGGTGGTAAATCCCTTTAATTCCAGCACTCTGGAAGCAGAGGAAACTGGATCTTTGTGAGATCGAGGCCAGCCTAGTCTACACTGTAAGATCCAGGCCTGTCTCAAATTACCAAAAATAAATAAATAAAAATAAATCTTAAAAACAAACACGTGGCAATCTGTCTTCTTCAGCTTCCCCAATACAGGGATTATAGGTGAGAACCATGATGTGGGTTCTGGGGTCAAACTCAGATCATCAGGCTTGGCAGCAAGAAACTTCATCCACTGAGCCTTCTCAGTGGCTCTCCCTATTTCTTCCTCCCTCCCTCCCTCCCTCCCTTTCTCCCTTCCTTCCTCTCCCCTTTCTCCCTTTCTTTCCTTTCTTTTTGTTTCTTTCTTTCTTTCTTTCTTTCTTTTCTTTTCTTTTCTTTTCTTTCCTTCTTTCCTTCCTCCCTTCCTTCCTCTCTCCTTTCTAGATTTTTTTTTTTTGAGACAGGGTCTTTTTTTTGTTTTTTTTGGTCTTTTTGAGACAGGTTCTCCCTTTAGTCCCAGCTGGCCTGGAGCTCGCTCTGTAGACCAGACTGGCCTTGAACCTTGAACTCACAGAGATCACCTGCCTCTGCCTCCCAAGTGCTGGGATTAAAGGCATGCACCACCACGCCTGGCAAGACAGGGTTTTCTTGTAGCACCAGCTGGCCTGAAACTTGCTACATAGAGCAGGCTGACCTAGGATCTGTCTGCCTCTGCCTCTGCCTCCCGAGTGCTGGGATTAAAGGCCTATGCCACCATGGCCCTGCAAGATTTTATTTATTTTCATTTCATGTCTATGAATGTTTTGCCTGCATGTATTCAAGTGCACCATGTGCTTGCCTGGTCTGTGGAGGTCAGCCGAGCACAATGGGCTCTTTGGAACTGGAGTTAAGGACACTTGTTAGCTGCCGTGTGGGTGCTGGAAACTGAACCTCGGTCCTCTGGAAGAGCAGTCAGTGCTCTTAAGTGCTGAGCCATCTCTCCAGCCGCATCCATCTTTATTTTTTGGATAGAGTCTCTCACTGCAAATTATATACTTTTTGTTTGTTTGTTTGTTTCTTTGATTTTGTTGTTTGAGACAGGGTCTCTCTATAGCTCCAGCCGGCCTGGAACTAGCTGTGTAGCCCAGGCTGACTCAGTAAAGCTGTTTGTTGTAAAAACCCTGATAGTCGGTGCAGTCACATGGGAACAAATGTTATGTCTGTTTAGAATATTTCATCCAATGTGAGCAGTAAAGGCACCTTGGAGCAGCTGATATCTGAGTGTAGATCCAAGGCAGAGGTGTGGGAGAGGCAGGAATTCCCCCAAGGAGACAGCACTCCAGAGGGAGGAGAGAGCAGGGGCCAAGCCCCCGTGGCAGAACTGAGCTTGAGGGTCAGGTCAGCTGCCGCTCACCCCCGCCTCACCTGCGGCCAGTCCAGAAGTCCAGCTGTCATCTGGCCCGTCTGGTTACAGTCATCGTCGATGGCCTATGGTTGGGAAGAGAAGACTGCTCAGGGCAATGGCTGGAGGCTCCTCCCCAGAGCCACTCCTACCTCTACCTAGAACACGGCCAGCAAATGAATGCTGTAGGCTTAGCAAGCCGTTCAGGCTGGGTCGCAACGAGCATCTCACAAGAGCCACAGGCGACATGTAAATGAGAGTGTGGGGGTGTCCCAATAAAACTTTACTGGTAGAACAAGCCATGCCTGGAGCAATAGTTTGCTGATTTCTGGTCTGGACTGATCTTGCTGGGACCAGGGGAATAAATAGACTTGCCCTGAGCATGCACCGTCATTCCATGTCCCTTCTGTCCTGTCACGGCTTCAGCTGTCAACCTGATACACTTGGAAAGAGGAAACCTCAACGGAGGAACTTTCTCTAGCGGATCAGTCTGTGGGCATTTGATTGATGGCTGAGTGACACGTGTGGTTCCACCCATGGGCAGGTGGTCCTGTGTTGTATAAGAAAGCAGGCTGAGCATGGGTTAGAGGAGCAAGCCAGTAAGCAGCGCTCCTCCATGGCCTGTGCTTCAGCTCCCGTCTCCAGGCTCCTTCCCTGACTTCCCAAGGCGAGACGCTGGGATGCAGGAATGGTAAGAAGCAAGAAGGCCTTTCCTCCCCAAGTTGTTGTTTTGTTTTTGTTTTTGTTTTTGTTTTTTTCTGAGACAGGGTCTCCCCGTAGCTCCGGCTGTCCTGGAATCACCATGTAGACCAGGCTGGCCTTGAACTCACAGACATCCACCTGCCTCTGCCTCCCAAGTGCTAGGATTAAAGGCGTGCGCCACCATGCCCGGCTATTCCTCAGAGTTTTTACAACAGCACCAGAAACGCAAACTATAAATGGACAGTCCATTTATAATAACCATTCAGCCCAGAGCAGCCAGGCTGTGGAGACATAGAGGGACAACATCCTGGCAGTAAGAACATTCTATCCCCAGTCCTGTCACTGCCTGGGTGGGGGGCTGACCCTCAAGCCGCACCAATGAAAAGCCAGCTCTGACACTCAACCAAGCCCCTGAGAGAAACAAATTTTTGTTTTGACCATGGTGGGTGGGGGAGGAGGGCTGAGGAGGAGGAGGCAGTGAGAGATACAAGCCAGAGGCACGTGCGGATCCTGGGTGCTGAGACGCCTGACGCCCGCGTGCAGGAGCTGATCAACCCGCTTCTCCCCACAGCCAGTCTGAGCTGGATTCTGTTTCCTAGACCAGACATCTCCCAGTTCATCTCACAATCCCTGCCGACATCTGACCCCTTGTCTGAGGCCCACTGACCAGTGCACAGGGCTGCTGGATAAGGGCCAGAGTGCCGATACCTGGTGCCAGGGAGATGTGGCCTCACCAGGCCCGGTCTGTGCTCTGCTCTCTGCTTAGGAAGTTGGCCTCAGTTTACTGAACTGTGCCGTCGCTCCCTGGCTGTTGGTCATGTTTCCTTACATCCCTCTTCTTCCCAGGGCTGGCCTGGCTTCCTGGAGCCCATCCCCAACCCCTGGGAGCCCAGCTGTCTCCTGAGCCTCCCTCCTGTGTTCTGTTGACCACCCTCCTCAGCGTCCGCCCACAATTCCCTTCCTTCCCTTTCCTACTGCTTGGCCTGGCCTTCGTGGACACCTGGGCCTCAGGCTACTACTGCAGTGTCACCTCACACCCATCCTGAGCAGGGCGAGGGGCAGGCAAGCGAGGGGCCAGCTCACCAACCTGTTTGCCAAGAAGCAAGAGGTCCACCTTCTCCCTCTCAGCCAGCTTGGCCAGGACCCGGGCCACCTGCAGGGGACCCAAGCTTTCAGCCTGCGCGGCCGGCACCTCCACGTGGATGCCTCGGTCTGCGCCCATGGCCAGAGCAGTGCGGATGGTCTCCTGCAGAGGACAGGCTGGTCAGCTGGGCTTCTGTCATGTGAGGGACCAAACAGCCCAGGCCCTAGACCTCCTCCCTAAGACTGAGTTCAGACCCCAGCCTCCTCCCTCAGAACCAGGGGTCCAGACCCCAGCCTCCTCCCTCAGAACCAGGGGTCCAGACCCCAGCCTCCTCCCTCAGAACCAGGGGTCCAGACCCCAGCCTCCTCCCTCAGAACCAGGGGTCCAGACCCCAGCCTCCTCCCTCAGAACCAGGGGTCCAGATCCCAGCCCCCTCCCTCAGAACCAGGAGTCCAGAACCCAGCCCCCCTTCTCTCTCTCCTGGTTTTTGAGACAGAGTCTCCCTGTAGCCTCAACTGGCCTGGAACTCACTATGTAGACCAGGCTGGCCCTGAACTTACAGAGATCTGTCCGCCCCTGCCTTCCAAGTGCAGGGATTTAAGGTGTGTGCTACATGCCTGGCCCTAGCCCTCTCTTAGACCCAGGGCTCTGAACCTTAGCCAGCCCTCCTCCCTGAGAACCAGGAATCTAATCCTCAACCCCTTCCCTCACACTGAGAGGTCAAAGTCTTAGTCTCTTCCTTCAGTCAAGGGTCCAGACCCCAGTCCCCCTTCAGATCCAGAGTCTAAACTCTAGCCCAGCACTGGTTTGAATAAATGTCGCCCCCAGGCCCCAAGTATGGAGTGCTCGGCCCCATCTGTTGGAACTGTGTGTGCAGGACCAGGAGGCATGGCCTTGCTGGTTTGAGCTAGCCTTGCCCATTCTGAGTGGGACTCTGCTTTCTGGGGTTTCTGCTCCAACCACCCCTGCGGCCATGCCTCCCCACCATTGTCCAGAACTGTAAGGCAGATAAACTGCTCTAAGTGGCCTGGGTCATAGTGTTGGGTCACAGCAACAGGAAAGAAGCGAATCCAAGCCCTCACACCAGCATCCCTGAGCACCTGGCACTGCGAGGGGCCGCAGCTGACAGCGATGATCTCCTTCAGCAGCTTCTTCTCCTTCAGCCGTACGGCCTCCTCCACAGCGATCTCACAGAAGGGGTTCATGGAGTGTTTCACGCCATCGGTGACTACTCCAGATTTGTCAGGCTTTACCCGGATCTGAGTGGTAGACAAGGGGGGCGCAGGGTCAGGGGGCTGGTTAGGACCAGGGTCTGGGAGCTCAGCCTTGGACAGACGATGACAGCAGTGGTTCACACACGGGGAGGACCTTCTTGTTTGGGGCCCTGGGGTCCCAACCCCCACAGCCACTTAGAATACACAGGTGACACCCAGCCATCCTCTCATCTCAAACATCCCTTAGCACCCAGAACGTCTGACATGGCCACCCAACTCTGACTGGACTCCCAGGATGTGTGTAGCCTCGGGGCAGGGGGAGACTCTTGGAAAGTCTTGAATGCTTCCACAATGCCACCCCCAATGACACACCCAAGAGCACCAAAAATGCATCAGGGCTGGAAAGAGAAAGAGAAAGATAAATAACGAAGCCCACACGGCAGCAGAGGTCATAGATCTCAGAGGAAAACCTTCCTTCCCCACATCTGGAGACAACATGATTTCCTACTGTATTCTAAATATGCATCCTCATATTTACAAACAAGTGTACCGCTCACCCACCGCTCATCAAAGAAGGTTCTTTTTTTTTTAAATTTTTTTTATTAATTTTTATTTATTTCTGTATGTGTATGAATGTACTGTCTGCATGCAAGTCTGTGCACCCGTGTCGTGCAACGCCGCGGAGTTCAGAAGAGGGTCTCGGATTCCCCTGGAACTGGAGTTCTCCTGGATTTGGAGCTTCAGACGGTTCTCAGCCGCCATGTGGTTGCTGGGGATCGAACCCGGGTCCTCTGCAAGAGCGGTCGGCGCTCTTAACCGCTAGGCCATCTCTCCAGCCC
>VZQC01003708.1:78624-122687 GCA_009823505.1 Rhizomys pruinosus | reverse complement strand
CCAAAAAAAAAAAAGTTTCAAAATAGGGGCTGGAGAGATAGCTCAGCGGTTAAGAGCACCGACTGCTCTTGCAGAGGACCCGGATTTGATTCTAAGCACCCACATGGTGGCTAAGAACCATCTTTAACTCCAGTTCCTGGGGAATTTGACATCATATTCTCTGAGGCACTGCACGACATGGGTGCGCCAACCTACATGCAGACAGTACACACATACACATAAAAAAAGTTTCGGATGCATGACTGAAAGACAGAGTCAAAAAATATGACAAATTGCTGAAATTTAACTACTAAAAATTTTTATTATTGGGCTAGAGGGCTGGTTCAGTGTTTAAGAGCCCTGGCTGCTCTTGCAGAAGACCCTGATGGTGCCATCCTCTGGCCTCCAGGGGCACTGCATATCATGGGCACACTTAACATGCATGCAAGCAACAACACATGCATGCACATAAAATGGTCTAAAGCCAGACGTGGTGGCACATGCCTTTAATCCTAGCACTTGGGAGGCAGAGGCAGGTGAATCTTTGTGAGTTCAAGGCCAGCCTGGTCTACATAGTGAGTTTAAGGACACAGCTGTTACTAAAGAGAGAACCTGTCTCGAAAAGACAAAAAAAAAAAAAAGTCTATAAAAAATTTACTATTGCTGGGCATGGTGGTATAGGGCTTTAATCCCAGCCATTGGGAGGCAGAGGCAGGTGGATCTCTGCAAGTTGGTGCCCAGTCTGATACACATAGGGAGTTCCAGGCCAGCCAAGGCTATGTATGGAGAACCTGTGTCTCAAATACAGGAGAGAGAGAGAGAGAGAGAGAGAGAGAGAGAGAGAGAGAGAGAGAGAGAGAGAGAGAGAGAGAGAGAGACACTCTGGAGAGATTGCTCAGTGGTTAAGAACACTGGCTATTCTTGCAGAGGACCTGGGTTCGGTTCCCAGCACCCACATGGAGGCTAACAACTGTACATAACACCAGTTCCAGGGGATCCAAGGCCCTACGCAGGCATGCACATGGTGCACTTAAATACATGCAGAGTCTCCCTAGTCCTAGCCTGCCCTAGAAGTCACTAGGTGGACCAGGCTGGCCTCAATAGATCTCAAAGAGATTCACCTGCCTCTGCCTACTGAGGGCTGGGATTAAAGGCATGTGCCACGATGCCCAGTGTAAAAAACAAATTTTTTTAAGGAGAAAAAATATCGTGTATGCGTGTGTGTGTGTGTGTGTGTGTGTGCAGGTGCACTGTGAAGGTCAAAGGACAACTCTGCAGCAGGGTCTGCTCTCTCCTGTCCCCTTCATGTAGACCGCAGGGTCAGCGGGCTTGTAGAGTTTAGAACTCACCATTAGTGAGACGGCCCAGTGGGGAGAGAGGCTTTTGCCACCAAGCCTGATGACCTGAGTTTGAGCCCCAGAATCCACATGGTAGAAGGAGAGAGCCAACTCCACAAGTCATCCTGTGACTTGCACTCGCATTGTGGCAGCTCCAAGCTATGCTCAGACTTCTGCAACCCTGCTGCCTCCCCCTCCCAAGAATCCACCTCTTGGAACTGGAGAGACAGCTTGGTGGTTAAGAGCCCTTGCTGATGGCCCACATGGTCCCTCACAACTGCCTGGAGGCCTGGAACTCCAGCTCCAAGGGATCCAACACCCTCTTCTGACTTCTGACAGCACATGTGACACATACACATACATGCAGTACTTGTACATATACATGTGACACACACATACATGCAGTACTTGTATATACACATGTGACACACACATACATGCAGTACTTGTACACATACATGTGACACACACATGCATGCAGTACTTGTATATATACATGTGACACAAACATACATGCAGTACTTGTATATATACATGTCACACACATGCAGTACTTGTATATACACATGTGACACACACATACATGCAGTACTTGTATATATACATGTCACACACACATGCAGTACTTGTATATACGCATGAACTGAAAATCAATCTTCATGGTCAATTTTTTTTTTTTTAAGACAGGGCCTTAGTCTGTAACCTGTACTGACTTTACCATGCAGTGTCACAGCCCAGCAGCCACAGATCCTACCTCGGCCTCCCAAGTGCTGGTGTTACATATCTGCTAGCATGCCTGGCTCAGGACAGCTTCACCTAACTTCAGCTCTGTCTGTCTCTCATACACAAAGACTCCCGAGATGCTTTCAAAGCCCCCCTGGGAATTCCAGGGTGACCCCCATCTCAACATCTGTGAGGGTCTGCTTGGAAAGGAGATGACCTTGGGTTCCTGGGAATAGGACCAGACACCCATGGGGGCTATTTCTTAGCCTTGCTCAGATCTCTACCTTTTTGGTTTTTTTCAGTGCTGGGCACAGAAGCCTCACACATACTGGACAAGTGGTCCAACACTCAGCTACACCCACAAGTCCTTATTGATTTCAATAAGTTCCCATGTTGGCCCTGATCCCATGATCATCTGGCTTTATGCTTCTGAGTGCTAGGCTTACAGGCATGTGCCTGCTGCATTCAGCTACCAGTGGTCTGAATAGCACATGGAGATACTATGTTTGAATAGCACTTGGAGATACTATGTCTGAATAGCACATGGAGATACAATGTCTGAATAGCACATGGAGATACTATGTCTGAATAGCACATTGAGATACAATGTTTGNATAGCACATGGAGATACAATGTCTGAATAGCACATGGAGATACTATGTCTGAATAGCACATTGAGATACAATGTTTGAATAGCACATGGAGATACAATGCTTGAATACCACATGTGGATACTATGTTTGAATAGCACATGGAGATATATCTCTATGTCTGAACATGGAGATACTATGTTTGAATAGCACATGGAGATATATCTCTATGTCTGAACATGGAGATACTATGTTTGAATAGCACATGGAGATACTATGTTTGAATAGCACATGGAGATACTACGCTTGAATAGCACATGTGGATACTATGTTTGAATAGCACATGGAGATACTATGTTTGAATAGCACATGTGGATACTATGTTTGAATGGCACATGGAGATACTATGTTTGAATAGCACATGGAGATACAATGCTTGAATAGCATATGGAGATACTATGTTTGAATGGCACATGGAGATACTATGTTTGAATAATACATGGAGATACTATGTTTGAATAGCACATGGAGATACTATGTCTTAAAAGTACATGGAGAGCGGGGAGTGGTGGCGCACGCCTTTAATCCTAGCACTCAGGAGGCAGAGGCAGGCAGATCTTTGTGAGTTTAAGGCCAGCCTGGTCTACAGAGTTAGTTCCAGGTCAGCTGTGGCTACAGGGAGACCCTGTCTCGAAAAGACAAAAAAAAAAAAAAAAGTACATGGAGATACTATGTCTGAATACTACATGGAGATATTATGTCTGCATAGCACATGGAGATACTGTGTCTGAATAGCACATGGAGATACTATGTCTGAATAGTACATGGAGATACTGTGTCTGAATAGCACATGGAGATACTGTGTCTGAATAGTACATGGAGATACTATGTCTGAATAGTACATGTAGATACTATGTCTGAATAGGACATGGAGATACTATGTCTGAATAGTACATGTGGATACTATGTCTGAATAGTACATGGAGATACTATTTCTGAATAGCACATGGAGATACTATGTCTNGGGGAGCCCTTTGTGAAAAAAAAAAAAAAAAAAAAAAAAAGTACATGGAGATACTATGTCTGAATACTACATGGAGATATTATGTCTGCATAGCACATGGAGATACTGTGTCTGAATAGCACATGGAGATACTATGTCTGAATAGTACATGGAGATACTGTGTCTGAATAGCACATGGAGATACTGTGTCTGAATAGTACATGGAGATACTATGTCTGAATAGTACATGTAGATACTATGTCTGAATAGGACATGGAGATACTATGTCTGAATAGTACATGTGGATACTATGTCTGAATAGTACATGGAGATACTATTTCTGAATAGCACATGGAGATACTATGTCTGAATTGTACATGGAGATACTGTGTCTGAATTGTACATGGAGATACTGTGTCTGAATAGTACATGGAGATACTATGTCTGAATAGCACATGGAGATACTATGTCTGAACATGGAGATACTATGTTTGAATAGCACATGTAGATGGTATGTTTGAATAGCGCATGGAGATACTATGCTTGAATAGCACATGTGGAAACTATGTTTGAATGGCACATGGAGATACTATGTTTGAATAGCTCATGTGGATACTATGTTTGAATGGCACATGGAGATACTATGTCTGAATAGCACATGTGGATACTATGTTTGAATGGCACATGGAGATACTATGTCTGAATAGCACATGGAGATACAATGTCTGAATAGCACATGGAGATACAATGCTTGAATAGCATATGGAGATACTATGTTTGGATGGCACATGGAGATACTCTGTCTTTTTTTACTGCATGACGTTTGCATAAGAAAAAGTATTATTGAAACGGTAAGGCATCATGCAATCATTGATAAGAAAATTATTGACTGCACATTCAAGACAGGTAGACATACCATCTAAAATTGAAAAACTAGTTCCAAAAAGTACATAAAAAATTTCACATGATGAGCTTTTAAATATGGTTTATATGTGTAGTTTCACATTGTTAAAAAGTGCTTCGCCGGGCGTGGTGGCGCACACCTTTAATCCTAGCACTTGGGAGGCAGAGGCAGGAGGATCTTAGTGAGTTCAAAGCCAGCCTGGTCTACAGAGTGAGTTCCAGGACAGCTGGGGCTACAGGGAGACCCTGTCTCGAAAACACCAAAAAACAAACAAACAAACAAACAAAAAGTGCTTCAACTAGGGCTGGAGAGATGGCCTAGCGGTTAAGAGCACCAACCGCTCTTACAGAGGTCCCGGGTTTGATCCCCAGCACCCACATGGTGGCCGAGAGCCGTCTGAAACTCCAATTCCAGGAGAACTCCAGCTCCAGGGGAATCCGACACCCTCTTCTGACCTCCACAGCATTGCACGACACAGGTGCATAGACCTGCATGCAGACAGTACATTCATACACATACAGAAATAAATAAAATTTAAAAAAAAAAGTGCTTCAACTGTACTGCTGGAAAGTTGCTCTTTATAAATGGTACTGGGGAGACGCCAAGTTATAAACTATAAAAACTATTTGTATGGAATTAGAAAGCTAACACTGTGATATTCAAACTTACTTGAATCACTTTTCAATTCTCACTCAAATTAAGTATATATAATATTAATAATCTAAAAAACACCTATTTTGAAACCAACAAAAGTCTACTGAATTCAAGTTATGCATGTTGTGTGATGGATCTCTGAGGAGGCCTGGATGGGAACGGGCGAGCACGGTTGCTAATCGATGTACTGTGCCATCCAGCGGAAGCCTTCTCCATAACCTTGCCTTTTCAGAACACTGCACATGAAATCTTCCAGAGGCTGGGCATTCAGCTCCTTTAGTGACAGGCTGCCCTTTCCTGTTGTCTGACCATATAAACCAATCGTCTCTCGTAACCTCTCTTCACTGATGGCTTCCGGTCTGTCAATCTTATTTCCAAGAATCAGTATAGGCACATCAGCAATGGTTCCATCTGTCATTAGGGAATCAAGTACTTTTGATTCTAGCAGCCTTTCATGGTCTGCACAGTCCACCAGAAATACAATGCCATTGGTAGCAGGAAGGTAGTTTTTCCACACTCTTCGGGCTTGAACATGTCCTTCCAGATCGAAGGTTGTAAACATCATGCCAGCAATAGTGAGTTCTTCTGAAGTGGGATGTAGCGTTGGGATGTAGCATTGGGATGTAGCGTTGGGATGTAGCATTGGGATGTAGCGTTGGGATGTAGCGTTGGGATGTAGCGTTGGGACTGCTGCCCAAGCCTGTCGTCTTTCAGCATGTGTAGCAATGTTGTTTTCCCCGCATTATCCAGTCCAAGAAACACCAATTTACCAGTTTTCTTATATAATCCTAGAAACTGGAGTACACTGCTGAAACCACTGTAAATCCAATCAAATATGAAGGACATGTCCAGATCTTGTACGGTCTGCAACTCTGGAGAATGCCCTGCATCTGCCTGGCACACTCCAAGCCCGCACTGCAAAGCGCGATGGCTGCCGGCCCCGGCTCCCGTCAGCTCCTTCCGGGTCAAGGGAGCCTCCCTGGTGACAGTCCGCAGGTCCCAGCACCACTCGCGCTCAGTTCCGGATACTATGTCTTAATAGTACATGGAGATACTATGCTGAATAGTACATGGAGATACTATGTCTGAATAGGACATGGAGATACTATGTCTGAATAGGACATGGAGATAGTACATCTGAATAGCACATGGAGATATTGTGTCTGAATAGTGCATGGAGATACTATGTCTGAATAGTACATGTGGATACTATGTCTGAATAGTACATGGAGGTACTATGTTTGAATAGTACATAGAGATACTATGTCTGAATAGGACCTGGAGATACTATGTCTGAATAGCACATGGAGATACTGTGTCTGAACAGTACATGGAGATACTATGTCTGAATAGCACATGGAGATACTATGTCTGAACATGGAGATACTGTGTCTGAATAGTACATGGAGATACTATGTCTGAATAGCACATGTAGATGGTATGTTTGAATAGCACATGGAGATACTATGCTTGAATAGCACATGTGGAAACTATGTTTGAATAGCACATGGAGATACTATGTTTGAATAGCACATGTGGATACTATGTTTGAATGGCACATGGAGATACTATGTTTGAATAACACATGGAGATACAACGCTTGAATAGCACATGGAGATACTATGTTTGAATGGCACATGGAGATACTATGTTTGAATAGTATATGGAAATACTATATCTGAATAGTACATGTAGATACTATGTCTGAATAGTACATGGAGATACTATGTCTGAATAGTACATGGAGATACTATGTCTGAATAGCACATGGAGATACTATGTCTGAATAGGACATGGAGATACTATGTCTGAATAGGACATGGAGATACTGTGTCTGAATAGTACATGGAGATACTATGTTTGAATAGTACATGGAGATACTATATTTGAATAGGACATGAGATCCTATGCCTGAATAGTACATGTAGATACTGTGTTTGAATAAAACATGGAGATACTATGAATAAAACATGGAGATACAATGTTTGAATAGAACATGGAGATACTATGTTTGAATAGCACACGCAGACCCTAGGTTTGAATAAAACATGCAGATACTATGTCTGAATAGCACACGGAGATCCTATGTTGCTGCCCAGGACTGTCCTCTAAAAGACCATGGGCAGACGCCAGCCTCCAAAGCTTGGCTGCACACGCTTGCCTAAGATCATCCCAGCTAAGCTTGTGATTGTTACTCTAAGTCAGAAAGGAGGGGCAGCAGGAGTGGGCCACAGGTCCCAACCAGCCAGCTGCACGAGGGGGAGGGGCTACCGGTGTATAAACGGGGGAGCCATGGGAGGGGCTACTGGTGTATAAACAGGGGAAGCCATGGGAGGGGCTACGGGTGTATAAACGGGGAAACCATGGGAGGGACTCTTGCCATTTTGTGTGGCTGTGGGAAAGTCTCCTCCATGTCTGGATGGAGACTTCCAGTGTGGCTTTGGGAAGGATCACCCACACTCCCATAAGTAAACCCTCCCCCACTGCTCTGTAAGTAAGCCCAATAAACTCACTGTGTTCCCAGACTGCAGTTTGGCCAAACTGGGCCTTGGTTTGTTGTAGGGACCTGGGCATGGGGGGGGGGTGTGCACGGCAGATATCATTTGTCACCGATCATGGAAGGCCCATGTGGAAGCCCCGCTCTGAGCCGCTGTACCTATCCTACTGCATTACTTGACTGGAGAGACCAGCTCTGGTTATTGCCACCTACAGAGAAGGAAGTGCTGATGCAGTCTAGCAGAAGCAGGGCAGTGGTCCCCAGAAGTCCAGGGTCTGAGCAGCACTGGAACAGGATCGAGCGGCCTGACCCTGTAGGCTGTTGGGAAAGGGCTCAGGGCAAGAGTGGTACTAGGGCTGACATCGGAACGGTGGCAGAGACTGAAAGAGAGTGCAAGGGACAGAATTCCACGGGAGGTGGCAACATGTGCTAAGGACTTGGCAGGGTGCTGGGACGGAGGTGAAATCGAAGCCAGTGACTACAGTGCTCTACCACTGAGCCACACCCCAGCCCCTCGCTGGGGATTCTAGACAGGGCTCTCACCACTGAGCCACACCCCAGCCCCTCACTGGGCTTCTAGTGCAGGGTTACCCACTGAGCCAAACCCCAGCCCCTCACGGGGATCTAGCAGGGCTCTACCACTGAGCACACCCCAGCCCTCACTGGGGGATTCTAGTCAGGGCTCTACCACTGAGCCACACACCAGCCCCTCACTGGGATTCTAGACAGGGCTCCTACTCACCGAGCCACACCCCGCGCCCCTCACTGGGGATTTGGACAGGGCTCTACCCCGGCCCCCCCAGCCCCTCCTGGGATCTAGACAGGGATTCTACTGAGCAACACCCAGCCCCTCACTGGGGTTCTAGACAGGGCTCTACCCCTGAGCCACACCCCACGCCCTCACTGGGGATTTAGGCAGGGCTCTACCCCTGAGCCACACCCCAGCCCCTACTGGGATTTTCAGGCAGGGCTCTACCACTGAGCCACAACCCCAGCCCTACTGGGGATTCTAGCAGGTGGTTCTACCACTTGGGCACACCCCAGCCCTCACTGGGGATTATAGACAGGGCCTTCTACCACTGAGCACACCCCAGCCCCTCACTGGGATTCTAGACAGGGCCTACCCTGAGCCACACCCCCGCCCCTCACTGGGGATTCTGACAGGGCTCTACCACTGAACCACACCCAGCCCCTCACTGGGGATTTCGAGACAGGCTTCTACCCTGAGCCACACCCCAGCCCCTCACTGGGGATTCTAGGCAGGGCTCTACCACTGAACACACCCCAGCCCCTCACTGGGGATTCTAGGCAGGGCTCTCTACCCACTGAGCACACCCCCAGCCCTCACTGGGGATTCTAGACAGGGCTTCCACTGGCCACCACCCCAGCCCCTCACTGGGGATTCTAGGCAGGGGCTCTACCAATGAGCCACATCCCAGCCCCTCACTGGGGATTCTAGACAGGGCTCTACCACTGAGCCACACCCGCCCCTCCTGGGGATTCTAGACAGGGCTCTACACCTGAACCACAGCCCCAGCCCCTCACTGGAGATTCTAGCAGGTCTCTACCACTAGCCACACTCCAGCCCCTCAGCTGGGGTTCTGTCAGGGCTCTCTACCACTAAGCCACACCCCAGCCCCTCACTTGGTTCTAGGCAGGCTCTACCCTGAGCCACACCCCAGCCCCTCACTGGGGATTTAGACAGGGCTCCACCGAGCCACACCCCAGCCCCTCACTGGGGATTCTAGGCAGGGCTCTACCACTGAGCCACACCCCAGCCCCTCACTGGGGATTCTAGACAGGGCTCTACACCTGAGCCACCACCCCAGCTCCTCACTGGGGATCTAGGCAGGGCTCTACCACTGAGCCACACCCCAGCCCCTCACTGGGATTCTAGACAGGGCTCCACTCCTGAGCCACACCCCAGCCCTCACTGGGATTCTGGACAGGGATCTACCCCTGGGCCACGCACCAGCCCCTCACTGGGGATTCTAGACAGGGTTCTAACTGAGACCACCCCAGCCCTCACTGGTACTCTAGGACAGGGTCTTCTACCCCTGAGCCACACCCCAGGCCCTCACTGGGGATTATAGGCAGGGCTCTACCCCTGAGCCACAACCCAGCCCCTCACTGGGGATTCTAGACAGGCTCTACATTGGGCCACCCCCAGCCCCTCACTGGGGATTCTTAGACAGGGTTCTACCACTGGGCCACACCCAGCCCTCACTGGGGATTCTAGACAGGGTTCTACCACTGAGCCACACCCAGCCCCTCACTGGGGATTCTAAGACAGGGCCCTCTACCACTGAGCCACATCCCAGCCCCTCACTGTGGATTCTAGGGCTTACCACTGAGCCACACCCCCAGCCCCTCACTGGGGATTCTGGACAGGGTTCTACCACTGAGCCACACCCCAACCCCTCATNTGGGGATTCTGGACAGGGCTCTACCACTGAGACACACCCCAGCCCCTCACTGGGGATTCTAGGCAGGGCTCTACCACTGAGCCACACCCCAGCCCCTCACTGGGGATTCTAGACAGGGCTCTACCACTGAGCCACACCGCAGCCCCTCACTGGGGATTCTAGGCAGGGCTCTACCACTGAGTTATATCCCAAGCTCTCTCTTTTATTATTTTACTTGTCCAGGCCAGCCTTAAAGTTGTGGTCCTCCTTAGTGCACGGGTGACTGGTCTAGAACACCAGGTCTGGCTGTTTTATCAGTCCAGACCCTGGCCTTGAACTGTGTATAAGATACACAATAAACATCTGTCCAACTGATAAACTACCTCTAAGACCTGCACCTCCCCATCCACTTATTCACCTGCATGGAAAATAAAATAAAATAACCCAGGACTTACTCAGGAGGAAAGACACGTAGATGTCTGTGAGCTCAAGGCCAGCCTGGTCTACACAATGAGTTCCAGATGAACCAGGGCTACACAGTAACTCTGTTTAAAATATATCAATTAAAACAATCGTTGGGTGTGGTGGCGCACACCTTTAATCCCCCCAAATTAAAATAAAATACAAGATAAGGCTGGGTCCGGGGAAATTGCATGCATGGGGTGTCCTCACATACATATAGGCAAAACACTCATACTTTTTTAAAAATGATGTTTCTTTTTTTAAGACAGAAAGGAAGGGGCTCGGGGCTGACCTCACCGCGCTGTGACTCTCCTGAGGAGCAGGGATCAAGGCCAGCTCACCTGTTCTGGGGACACCCTGGGAGCTCCAGCAGTCCACCAGCTGTCAGCGATATTGTGTAAATCAGACATGGATGGTTGGCCTCACACATCTGCAACTGTACTGTTTTTTGGTCTTTTCGAGACAGGGTCTCCCTGTAGCACCAGCTGGCCTGGAACTTACTCTGTAGATCAGGCTGGCCTTGAACTCACAGAGATCTGCCTGCCTCTGCTGGGATTAAGGGCCTGTGACTCCACACCCAGACTAAACTCTCTCTTAAAGGGGAAACTGCTGACTTTCAGCCCAAACTGCCACACCCCACATAAGCAGCCACGCCCCCAACGCACTAATGCTCTAACTCACTTTAGCTGGCTGGGAGCGTCATTCACCACAGCCATTGCTACAGCAGAGGGAAACTGAGGCAGAGGGAATCCAGGTGCTGGCCCAAAATCATACAGGAAAGAAGTGGAGCCAGGGTGTGTGTGTGTGGGGGGGGGGGGTCGAATCTAAGTCTGTCTTGGAAACATAAGGCTCCAGAAGAGACCAAATATGGAGGTATCAAGCCAGGCATAGGGTCTACCTGCAAGGATGGAGGCTGTTTGGGGAAGCTCGGGCTTAATCCTAGCACTTGAGAGGTAGAGGCAGGTGGATCTTTGTGAGTTCAAGGCCAGCCTGGTCTACAGAGTGAGATCCAGGACAGCTGGAGCTACAGGGAGACCCTGTCTTGAAAAGACAAAAAAAAAAAACATTTTTTTTGCAGGGCTAAGGAAACAACACAGAGCTTGGTGCGGGGGCCCCTGGCCCCTGAGCTATGCCCCCAGCCCTCTTTTTATTTGAATCAAGTTTTCACTAAGTTGCCCGGGCTGGCCTTGAATTTTCAGCGTTCTTTACTCATCTGTCTGTAGCTGGGCTGACAGGACAAGAGAGAGTCTATGAGCTAAGCACAGTGCCTCACACCTACAATCCCAGCATTGGCAGGGGCAGGAAAGTCAGCAGTTCAAGACCAATTTAGGACACACAAGACCCAAACACAAAAACTACAAAAGACAAAATGGAAAAAGGTGGCAGGAGGGGGTGGCTCAGTGGGTAAAGGTGCCCAGCCATCAGCCTGACGGCCTGACAACCCCCAGGACTCGAATTGCTGAGAGGACACAGCCAACTCTGCAAGTTGTCCTCAGACTTCTGCCTACACACACACGCACACACGCACACAAAATAAGTGGAGGGTTTTGTAACGCAGCTCTGGCAGTCTGCTGGACCCTTGACACAGTGCACAGACTTGCCTTTGGCAGGGCACCCTCTGCTTTTTTACCAGTCTTGATGAGAAAGGGCACTAGCTGGGCACAGGGCAAGCAGTGAGCTAAGAGATCTCACACACAGCCAGCCACTAAACACAGCCAGCCATTAACACACAGCCGGCCACCGACACACAGCCAGCCACAGACACACAGCCAGCCACAGACACACAGCCGGCCACTGACACACAGCTGCTGGCCACTGACACACAGACAGCCAGCGACACACAGCTGGCCAGTGACACACAGCTGGCCACCGACACACAGCCAGCCACAGACACACAGCTGCTGGCCACCGACACACAGCCGGCCACTGACACACAGCTGCTGGCCACCGACACACAGCCAGCCACTGACACACAGCCAGCCACCAACACACAGCCGGCCACTGACACACAGCCGGCCACCGACACACAGCTGGCCAGCGACTGATGGCTACTGCAGGGTCAGCGCACCAGACACTTCCAACAAGGGATCTCACTGGTGGCAAACTGAAACTTCATGGGAAGGTGATGCCTTGCCCCGAGGCCTGGCACCATGTGAGGGAGCGAGGGCTGGCCAGCCCACAGATAGAAACAAGCTTCCTGGGCCTGGAGGTTTGATTTGGGCCCTTAAATTATGACTACAAAGCTGTTCTATCCTCCCCTGGGTTCCTCCTCAAAGACAGTTAAGCTTCATAGAAAATGAGTCCCTGTCCAGAACTAGGTACCATCAATTGCCAAATGTCTATTAATACCTCTCTCCCCCTCCCCTCCCCCGCCTCTTTCTTTCTGCAGAGCACGGGGCTATATTCTAAATAAGCGGCGAACAGATTTCCATCCTTTATAACCCCCCCATCCTAATAGAGCTCACTGCATACCAGCCACCATTCCAAGGATCTCAAGCTAATCGTCAATGGCATTAGCATGCACCAGTAGGATATGTTGAAGAGGAAGAGGCAGGAATTCAAGGCCAGCCTGGGCTAGACTTCCGGTCACTGAGATGGAATCTCTCAGTGGATACGAGTGCTTGCTGCCAATGACCCCAATGGTGGACGGGGAGAACTGACTCCCTTGAGCTGACTTCGGACTTCCACCCCCCATAAGTAAATGTAATAAAACCCGATTAACTCCCATTAAAATACCACGTAATCATCACTGTCCAGAGGGAAATCAAGGCCCAGAGTGCCCAAGTAACTTCCTCAAGGTCACAGAGCCGGGACCAAGAGCAGACAGCTGGTCTTGGAGTCCAGGTGAGAGCCGTTCTATCAGGGGCTGGAGAGAGGGCTCAGCAGTTAAGAGCACTGGCTGCTCTTACAGAGGACTGGGTTCGGTTCTTAGCACCCACAGAGCACCTAATAACCGTCCATAAAGACAGTTCCAGGGGCTGGAGAGATGGCCTAGTGGTTAAGAGCACCGATTGCTCTTGCAGAGGACCTGGGTTCGATCCCCAGCACCCATATGGCGGCTGAGAACCATCTGTAACTCCAGTTCCAGGAGAACTCCAGTTCCAGGGCAATCCGAGACCCTCTTCTGACCTCCGCAGTATTGCACGACACGGGTGCACAAACCTACATGCAGACAGTACATTCATACACATAAATTAAAATAATTAATTAATTAAATTAAAAAAAAAAAAGACAGTTCCAGGGGATCCAACACCCTTTCCTGGCCTTTGGGCATTATGAACATGGCTGTACTTACATATGTGCAGGCAAAACACTCAAACATAAAATAAAATCTTTTCTTAAAAAAGAACCATTCTAGCAGGCTGAGCCATTCTATTAGCAAACTCCATAGTAGACAAAACACTGAAGAATAAGAAAGTGACTGTGGATTACATAGCAGAAGGAGGGGGACACAGAGCATGTGATGTTGAGCGATGCATCACAGAATGTCTCACAAGGAAGGCCATCTTTTTTCTTTTCTTTTTGTCTTTTTGAGACAGGGTCTCCCTGTAGCCCCAGCTGGCCTGGAATTCACTATGTAGACCAGACCAGGCTGGCCTTGAACTCACAGAGATCCATCCACCTGCCTCTGGGATTAAAGGCATGCACCACCACACCCAGCAAGAAGACCATCTTTCAATAAAAACTCTATGGGCGACTAGGTGAGACTGGGAACAAAGTTGAGTCAGACCTGGTTGGGCCTGGAAAGAGCGGTCAATCTGGGGCAAAGAGGGTCACAGTCCACTCCAGAGAGGTCTGGTGAAGCAAGCCCGGGACACCTGATGGGGAGATTACTACAATATGTGAGTTAAGCAATTGTTCACAAATGTCAGGACAGCAGGGGGAAGCAACAGCCCGGGCAGCAAGGCACAGCCTGGCCAGCAAGGCGCAGCCTGGAGTTGCAGAAGCAGAAATGGCAAGGGAGGGTCCCAGAAGGGACATGGATGGCTGTATAGGACAGCCAAGTCGCTGACCCAGCCTGAGGAGTTGGGACTTTGTCCTGAGGGTGCCCGAGCTCCCCAGGTGTGCGAAGAGCGGGGACGCAGGGTCAGCCTAAGGCTGGAAGAGAAGGCCCGGGAGCCAGGGTGGCTGGCGCATGAGGGAGGGCGAGAGAGGGTGAGGCCCGACAGGCCGGGGCCTGAGGATGGTAAGGAAGGCCTGGAGTAGAAGGCCTGGGGCTGGGGACTGACAGTCCATGAGAGGTAAGGGGTCAGGACCTGCCTAGGCCGGGCCCAGTGATCGGGCAGCTAGCAGGGTCTGAATCGATGGCTTGAGGGGACATTATCAGACCCTGGGTGTGAAGGAGGGAGCTCCGGCTAGGTCAGCTGTCAGCCCGCAGTTCTCACTGGACCAGAGGATGCCTGGCCCAGAGCCGTTTCGAGCTGGTGAGGAAGCCTGGGGCGGGGGGGGGGGGGGGGGCCGCCTACCCCCCCTTTCCGCCTCTCCTTCCGGGCGTTTTGGCGACCTCTGAGAGCTGCTTGAGGTGAGCCGATTGGCTCTCTGCGCTGCGGTTGATTGGCTGGCGGCGCGGCGCAGGCGCAGAGGCAGGCAGCAGGAGGTCTGGTCCGGTTGGTGCACAGCCAAGTGTAGAACTCGACCCCGGAGAGTGGTCCGCCGGGCGATGGAAGACTGGCGGAGCACTGCGCGCCCTCGTGGCTGTCAAGAGGGTCATCGACTTCGCAGTGAAGGTGACCACGGGTGACCTCCACTCCCCACCTGGCCCAGCTACCCAAGAGACCCGTTTCACCCATTGTGCTTTGTCGCCGTAGGATGCAGCGCGGTTGCAACAACTATGGAGATCCTTTGAAAAATCCCCCAATTTCTAGTGCGTTTTGCCCCCACGTCCATCGCTCCCCGGGCAAAGGGCAAGGACCGTGTGTTCCTGCAGTCACGAATCTCTCCCTTCTCCTCTGGCTCTTGCTGAGTGTTGACTTGGGGTGTCATAGCCCTGTATAACACACGTAGAAACTGAGGCACAAAGAATTCACCTAGCTGGGGAGAAGCGGAGCCCGGATGTCGGTGTGCGTCCTGGGATCCCGTCATCTCCTTCACCTGCTAGGCCTCCTGCGCTTACAGAACTTCACACGGGAAGCCACTGACGCCTTGAGACCCAGAAACCTCAGCCCTGTAGCCGCTGGGTGAGCGAGCAAACTCCCCGGGCAGGGACGGAGAGAGTCCTGTGTTTGCTGTAGAGGCGAGTTCAAGGGGCCAGCTTGACTGAGCTGGTGGAGAGAGGCTGTCGTCTCCCAGGAAGGGGCTTGGGGACAGCGGCCACGAGGGCGTGGCTTGTCCCCAGACAGAAGCTGGTCTGGGCAGAGAGGAATCAGACAGCCTCCCCGGCCAGGTTTCCCTCAATGCTTGGTTTAACTCAGAACAAAAATGATGGTGTCTGTCTGTATTCTGTCATCAANGCGCTCCGGGTGGGGAAGGGGGCGTGGCGGAGAAGTAGGGGAAAGGTCCTGCCCGGGAGGAAAGTGCGCTGCGCGCTCAGAGATCCCCGGTTCCTCGAAGTTTCTCCCGGTGTGCCCGGATCTGCAATTCGCCCAGGTTCCCTCTCTCCACCTACCCAAGACACCGTGTCCACATGCGCACAGTGTGCCCTCTTTTCCCCTCTGCGGTCTCCAGATGTGCATTCCCCCCCAGATCCCCCCACTCTCCACCCACCCAAGTCGCCGTGCCTGTGTTCCCACGAGCATCCGGGGTCCTTTATCTCCACGCCCCAGTCCCCGCGTGATCATCTCAGCGTTCTGGTCCCGCAACTCCACTTTTCCTTCCATGAGGTTCCCACACCCTCTCCAGGCGCTTGCGTCCGCTGTGACTCCCAGTGTCCGCTCCACGTTCCCGTTCCCACATTGGTGGGCCCCATCTTCCGCCCCCACATTCTTCAAGGCCTCCTTTCTGTGTCTTCAGAAAAGCACGTGGATCCAGCTTTAAACGTCCTTTATTTATTCTGCCCCGGGCAGTCACAGGCACACGGGAAACCCGCTGATGGCCTCGGTGCTTTGCATGATCATGTCGGCCAGCAGAAAGCAGAAACCTGCCGGGAGAGGAGTGAAGAGCCCGGGGAGGAAGGCGGGCACTGGGGCGAATGGCCAGGCCAGCCTGGAGCCTAGGGATGGGGCTCCAAGGGTGTCTCCACTGCAGGGCAGGGTGATAGTGGTGTGTGCGCGCGCGAGTGCGCGTGTGTGTGCGCCTGAAAGCTACTGTGGGCCTTCCTGGAAGAGCAGCTGGCCGGTGACTCTGGGAGGAGGGGGTTCCTCTAAAGGGACAGTTTCCACCCTCTCCTCCTTGTGTTGGTTACCCGCGAGAATCGAGAACGGTAAAGCCAGCCATCCGAAAAAGTAGGACCAGGAGAAGAAGACTTCGTGCCTCCACGCATTCTTCGCTGTGTAGCCAGTCAAGGCACTCAGTAGCAGCAGCCCTGGGCCACGTCCACCGGTCAGGCCAGCTTGCCCAGGTGGGGCTGCACCCGCGCCCCGCCCAGGCCTCGTCCCTTGGCAGCCATCCAGGTCGCCCGTCTGTCCAGCCCAACCATACTCTGGGCCCGGCCTTCTTGAGCTCCTATGCCTGATCTGTCATTCCTGTACCCCGCCCCTCCACCTCATCCACCAGTGGAGTCCCCCTTCTCTAGAAGCACCGGCTGCATCTCCGGCCACACTTCTGTATCTTTAGTGGGCTCTGCACGGACTGAAGCCTAGCCACGCCCCTTGATCACAGCCCAGCTCCTGTCCCTCACGCCAACCCACCCCCACCCGCCGCCCATGCCAAGCCCCTCCTTCCTTGGAGAGGCAGCTGTCTCACCAGTGAGGAAGAGTAAGATGATGGTGGTCTTGGCCCGCAGCGACTCGGCCTCTTGGCACCGAATCCGTATTCCCAGCCCCAAAGCTACCATACTGAAGGCCCCAGCCAGCACCATGCAGGCCACGGTCACAGCCAGGGTGTCTGGAAGGACAGTGCGGCATCAGCGCGCCCTATACAGCGGTTGGACCGGCTCAACTCTCCCATTCCCACCTCCCAGTGCCTCTGGAAGTAGGTGTTTCCCTGGGGACGTGAAAATATGACCCGGGACGTGGAGCACATTGTCTGTTGTGGCCAGGGTAGTGGATTTGAGCCTGGGGCGGAAGGAGCCCAGATGCGGTGTGGTCTGACATCAGGGGCAGGTGGGAGCCTCACTCTGGCACGGTATGTTGGAGCAGACATTGTTGGTACAGTCCTGCCACAGGCCGCTGTGGCCTCCCTGATGCCGGACCCAGTAGCTGGTGGTGGTGGACAGCACTGTAAAGGCACTCGACAAGGCGTTGAGCAATGTACCCCCGGTCTGCAGGCTCTTCTTCACCCCCATGCCACGGAGGCTCTGCCAAGGACTGCACAGACAGGGTTGGCTCACCCCCCTGGGAGGGGCAGCCACCCTCCTCTTCAGCAGGTCTCTCTCCCTGAGTACTCGTGCCTGTGACCTCGAGACCCTGTGTGGTGTGCCTGTAATCCCAGCACTGAGGAGGCCGAGTCGAAAGGTCAAGAGTCTAAGGCCAGCCTGGGCTACTGTGTGAAACCTTTATTTCAAAACTAAACAAAACAAAACTAAACTAAACTAAACTTAAGGCCCAGGACCGGTGACACTGGCCTTTAACCCTAGCACTTGGGAGGCAGAAGCAGCATGCAGCGGGCCCAGGTTCCATTCGAAACATAAACCAGGCTTGCGGGAGCACACTGTAACCCTGATACTTGGGGAGTAGAGGTCAGAGGGTCAGAAGGTCATTATGTATGAGAACATACATTATGTTCTCATACATAATGTATGTTCTCATACATAATGAGCTAGCCTGGGCTACACATGACTCAGTCTCAAAGACAAAAGACCCCCCTACCACCTCCCAGGACCCCGTGCTTTTGGGCTCATCTTGAGCCACTTTGCCTAGGGACCTAGGACTTCCTCCATGAAACTTGCTTCTCTATGGCCCAGTTCTCTCACAGACAAGATGTCCATGTTTGAAGACCCTGAGACCTTAACCCCAGGCAGGGCTCACTGCTGGGTGACTATCTTCCTAGGGATTTCCTTCCCAAGGCAAATATCCCTTTCAGGGGGCCTCATGGGCCCAAGGTCTGCCCCACCTCTACCTCTACAAACACCCGTGGAAGTGACTCACGACGCACTACCAGGTCCCCAGGAGTTGTTAACACAGCCCATAGGGTGGGGAAGGGCAGCTGGGTCTCTGTGAGGCAGAAGGAATTCCAGAACCTTCCCCAGAAGCCATTTAAAGGGAAACTCCCCCACCCAACAGCATTCAATTCTCTCTCTCTCTCTCTCTCTCTCTCTCTCTCTCTCTCTCTCTCTCTCTCCCTCTGTGTGTGTGTGTGTGTAGCCCAAGCTAGCTTCAACCTTGCAGCAATCCTCCAGCCTCAGGCCCTGGGTGCAGAGATTATAGATGCACTGCCATCCAACTTCTAGCAGTTCTCCACAGAATAACAGTTCCAGTCAGAACACAGGTCTGAGAGACAGGCCTGGTGGCCCCCCTTGGCACTAGTAGTGCTGGGAAGGCTGAGCAGACGACAAATTCCTCTCCAGGAGGAGGCTAGCCTGGTCTATGTGATGAGTTTCAGGCCAGCCAAGGGCTACATAGTGAGCCCCTGTGTCAAAGACCAAAGGGCAGGCGATACAGAAGCAGGGATGAGGGAAGGATAGAGTACAGAGAGGAGGAAAAATGGAAGGGAAGAATAGAAGAGAGAATGAAAGAACAGAAAGAAAAAGCAACAAGATAAAAGACTAAAGTAAAGAAAGGAGAAAGGAAAGAAAGAAACAGAGATGAGAAAGATAGAGGAGAAAGAGACTAAGGTACTGTCCAACTACAGATAGTCCACTCACACATAAAAAATAAAAAAAAAAAAAAAAAAAAAATATAAGAAAGAAAGAAAGAAAGAAAGAAAGAAAGAAAGAAAAAAGAAAGAAAGAAAGAAAGGAGGGAGAGGGGCTGGAGAGATAGCCTAGTGGTTAAGAGCACCAACTGCTCTTGCAGAGGACCCGGGTCTGATCCCCAGCACCCACATGGCGGCTGAGAATCGTCTGTAACTCCAATTCCAGGAGAACTCCAGTTCCGGGGGAATCCAACACCCTCTTCTGACCTCCACGGCATTGCATGACACGGGTGCACAGACCTACATGCAGACAGTACACTCATACACATACAAAAATAAATAAAATTAAAAAAAAGAAAGAAAGAAGAGGGAGAGAGGGAGGAAGGAAAGAGAGAGAGGGAGGAAGGAAAGAAGGAAGGAAGGAACGGAGGGAGGGAAGGAGGGAAGGAGGGAGGAAGGAAGGAAGGAAGGAAGGAAGGAAGGAAGGAAGGAAGGAGGAGGGAGTGAGGGAAAAGGAAGGAAGCAGAGAGCTTGAGACAGAACCATTGACAAACATTGAGTATCAGATCAAATCCTTCCAGAAGCTTTTCTCCCGTACCTAGGCACCCATAAGGTAGGTCCCTTAGCTCTCTGCTGATGCCCTCTCGGTGGCCCCCATGCAGGTGGGGTGCAGCCCTCTGCTCCCCTCCCCTGGTGAAAGCTGACATCTGTGTGCTCAGCTCAGCTTTCCAGAACAGCCTTCCCTGTCCCCAGCTACTGACCCTCGTGCTCTGAGAGTGACCAAAATACTGTCCAGCCCAGGCCCCTACCCAGGCTTGCTCCGAGGTCCTCCAGGGTCACTCAGCCACCGTGCTATCCAGAACTAAGATCTCACTCGTTGGTCAGCGCTGTCCTCACTCCCTTCCTGCCCCACCGGAGGCTCTGTCCCTCCTACCCCTGACTGGCTTATTCTCAGTTCCAGGCCAGCTTGGTCAATGTAGTGAGACCTTGTTTTACGGGGGCTGGAGAGATGGCTCAGCAGGTAGGAGCACTGGCTGCTGTTGCAGAGGACCCAGGTTCAGTTCCCAGCACCCACTTGGTGGCTAACAGGCGTCCATAACTCCAATTCCAGGGGATCTGCCTCCCTCTTCTGGCCTCCATGGGCATTGCACACATGGGATGAATTTCTATCTGTGCAGACAAAACATTCATAAAATAAAAATAATTTTTTAGAAGTTAGGAAAAGAGAGGAAGCAGATGTAGCTCAGTGGCCGTGAGCCAGTGGCACTGAGCATGCAAGAGGTGCCAGGTTCCATCCCCAGTGCTAAACCAGAAAAAGAAGTTGCTAAATGTTGGAGGTTAACCTTTCCCCCACATCCTCAGGCTGTGGGCAGCTGCCTGGCCAGTGTCAACTGCTGGTGTGCAACCAACCACCTGTCCTTTTCTCCCAAGAACCCTTGGGGGGGGGTCAAGTTCTCCAGCATGGCCCAAGCAGACTAATGAAGACTGGCAAGAAAGACAGAGAAAAGGAGAGAGAGAGAGAGAGAGAGAGAGAGAGAGAGAGAGAGAGAGAGAGATGCTAAAGAGGTGTGTGAGGTACGGGAGAAATGGCTCAGTGGTTAGAGTACTGCTGCTCCTGCAGAGGTCCTGGGTTTGGTTCCCAACACCCACATGGTGGCTTAACGACCATCCATAACTCCAGTTCCAGGGGATCCAACACCCTATTCTGACCTCCAAAAGCACTGTAGGACACAAGCAGGTGTAACACTCATACACATAACATAAAGATAATAAATACAATATTTTTTTATTTTTATGTATATGAATGTACTGTCTGCATGTGGGTTTGTGCACCCGTGTCGTGCAATGCTGCAGAGGTCAGAAAAGGGCATCAGATTCCCCTGGAACTGGAGTTAAAGATGGTTCTCAGCTGCCATGTGGGTGCTGGGGATCAAACCTGGGTCCTGTGCAAGAGCAGTCGGCGCTTAACCGCTAGGCTATCTCTCCAGCCCACAATATTGTTTTTTAAAAGGCACGAGGCAGACGTGGCGAGCATGGAGCCTGCATTCACACAAGGTGGGAACACCCCGAAGGACGATGGCTGGCACCCTCCCTTGGGCCCCCTGTGTCGCCCTCTGTGACACCGGGGAGCCAATTCTCTTAGGCAGTGTTGATGAAACCCAGAGGACTCTCTGCCACTGAGCTACACACCCAGCCCTTTTTAGATTTTTCTTTTTTCTTTTCTTTTTTTGACACAGAGTTTCCCTGTAGCCCCACTTGCCCTGGAACTCACCATGTAGATCTGGCTGGCCTTGAACTCACAGAGATCCATCTGCCTCTGCCTCCCAAGTGCTGGAAATAAAGGCCTGTGCCACCACCCTGGTCTCTTTTGACTTTTTGTCTTGAGACAGCATCTCAGGTCAGCTTTGAACTTGGAATCGTTGCTGTCTGGACTCCCGAACAGCTGGGATGAAAGACCTCTCCCACCGAGCATGCGTCTTGACAGACTTAACCTCTGAATAATCAGACACCAGCAAATTTTTATTGAATGAATGCAGTCAATGACAGATGAGGCTAAATGGGGGCGGGGGTGGTGGTGACAAGGACAGAATCCTGCATCTTCACAACACCTTGAGTTAAAAATGCCCCAAACTTCCTGCTGTCTTTCCTTCCACTCACAGGGTTTCATAGCCAGGCTGGTGGGCTCTACAGTGAGCATTCAGACTCAGGGAACCTAGGATGGCCAGAGAGAGAGAGAGAGAGAGAGAGAGAGAGAGAGAGAGAGAGAGAGAGAGAGAGAGAGAGAGAGAGAGAGAGAGAGAGAGAGAGAGAGAGAGAGAGAGAGAGAGAGAGAGTGGTTTGAGCACCCTAGTGTCCCATCTGCCCCCTCCCTGTCCCAGTCCCCTGCAGGGCCTTCCCCAGAAAGGAGGGCTGAGTAGTTACCTGTTCCCAGGAAGAGGATGGTAGAGACCCAGCCCAGGTAATAGGACCAGGAGAAGAAGGTCTGGATCTGGGGGTGTTGAGGCTGTCCCCAGCGCTCGGTGGTGTACACTGCCATGGCTACCATCATGGACAGGGCTGAGGACAAGGAACAAGGGGGCGGGGAGCTGGTTCAGCCCCTGCAGGATTTACCCCTGGTCCCCAGATGCATACCAGAGTCCATCCGTACCTGCAGCAAAGGCCGTGATGGTTGAGACCAGGGGGCCACGGCCTGGGGCGGACAGTGAGGGTATGCAAGACAGGATCGAGAAGCTCACGGACACCAGGCCCCACAGGGCTGCCAGGATGCAGAAACTCTGTGTCACATGGATGTAACCTAACGGAAGATGAGACCTCTGAGCCTCCGTAGCCCACTGCCCATCCATGCCCACCACTGCTGTGAGAACAGGCTGCCCCTTACCTGCTACTGGATCCTCACGGCTGGCTGGCCAAAGGCCCGAGTGAGCTGAGAAGCTGGGGCCCAAGGCCACAATCCAGAAATCGGTGCTCACAGCAATGATGGAGGACATCAGACCCAGGGAGCCAGCGAGCAGGGCCAGGGACCGGTAGGGCTCCATGAGAGGAATTCTGTGTTTCCTCTTCTCAGCGGACAAACACACAGATGACCTAGACTGGGGGGTCTCGGAGAAGGGAGGGGCAGAGCTCCAGGCCTCCGAGGTCCACTGAGCCCAAGAAGTAACCAGCAGGCCCTCAAGGCTGCGAGGAGTTCCAGGCAGCTTCAGGCTGTGGGGGTTTGTCGAGCCCTCCCGCTTCCTGGGTTGCTCAAACAATGCTCTCCCTCACCTCCCTCCTCTAGAGTGGTGGGGGAGGGCTCTGGTAGTGTCTTCGCTGGCTGCGCCATCATCCTGGCTACCCAGGGGTGTCAGTGTCAGTGGTTTTGGTGGTGGCTTAGACTCTCTGTCATTGGTCTATACCCCAGGCTTGGAGACCTCAGCGTGAGAGGCGTTCCTGGAAGCCCGGAGAGAGACACTTGGGGGCGTGGGAGGCAGCTGATCTGGCTACATGGTGTGAATTAAATGGAAGGAGACATGTGGCCAGGAGGGACAGTTGTGTCACACTTCCTGTGGGTTTAACACCCCTCCATCCACAGAGAAGACACCCCCTAGTAGTAGGGTCTTCACCAGGGAAGGGACTGTGGGGGTCAGAACCCCAGGCTGCTGGGAAAAAGGACTGACCAGGTAGGGAGACAGACTCAAATGCCTGGGCAGGCAGTCCAGATTAGAAGCATTGTGGAAAGGAAGGCCCAGCCAGTCACATCCCCATGTCCTAGATGAAGGGAAAGTCTGGTCCACCCCAGGGTGGGTGCTCCAACATGGGTGTCTCAGCACCAATAGAGGACTGTCAGAAGAGTCAGGACAGAAATGACAGTTCAGGGTCCTCTGGCCCTTCAAACATCCGGTAGTGAGCAATACTCTAGCTACAAGCAAGTCCTGTGAGATGTATATCCTGTCTCCTATCACGGTGGCATAGGCCCGAGAGCCTAGCACTCAAAAGTCTGATTGTGAGTTCAAACCCTGGGCTACACAGCAAGACCCTGTCTTTAAGAAAATAAAAACAGGGGGCTGGAGAGATGGCCTAGCGTTTAAGAGCGCAGACTGCTCTTGCAGAGGAGCCAGGTTTGATCCCCAGCACCCACACGGGCGGCTAAGAACCATCTTTAACTCCAGTTCCTGGGGAATCTGATGCCCTCTTCTGACCTCCCAGGCATTGCACAACACGGGTGCAAGGGCATCGGATTCCTCTGAAGTGGAGTTAAAGACGGTTCTCAGCCGCCATGTGGTTGGCTGGGGATCGAACCGGTCCTCCGCAAGAGCAGTCGTTGCTCTTAACCGCTGAGCCATCTCTCCAGCCCCAGCAATTAAGAATTATAAAAGAGTGCTTAAGTCAATGTTCAAGTTTACTTAGGAGTTAAATGGTAATTAAAGTACCAAATTAATTCTAAATCCTCTGGAGGTTTAGCAACCACACTTAAGCTCCAATTGATTTGGCAAGAAGAATTTGAAGGGACAATATTTTGGCCCCTACCCTCTGAGTCAACTTGGGTCCTGGGTCCTGCATCAGCACCTTCTACATGTCCTACGCTGTGAGTCTACCAGTCATCCCGGCCAGGGAGGTTTGGAGATTCATCTTAAAAGGACGTACTCATCATCCTGGGGCTGGAGATATGGCTCAGCAGTTAAGAGCACCGACTGTCTCGAAGAGGACCCGGTTCGATTCCCAGCACCCACATGGTGACTGAGAACCATCTTTAACCTCCAGTCAGGGAATCAACACCCTCTTCTGACCTCCAGGCATTGCACACACGGGTGCACAACCTACAATACAGACAGTACAAACCTACATTCATACAAGTAAAAAAAATAAATTTAAAAAGGCTTTCAGGCCTATCCGGCCAGTCTAGTCAAGGGAGGAAAGTCCATATAGAGAGGAGAAACTCTCTCATCTTCGAAGGGAAGCTTCCGGTCAAGCAAGACTGACTTTGTCCTCGACGTAGATGGAACTGGTGAAGAGAAGCCAGGTGCAGGCCTGAGTGCCCCCTAAGACTAAGATCTCAACTGACCTTAACACCAAAACAACTTCACTATATCTGAGCTAAAGCTGTGTGTTTAAACACCGCAAACAGGAAACTATAACTCAAAAGAAATGAAAATGAACTTATCACCAGAGAGATAGAGTGAGAGTACCGACCGTGGCCATGTTGGAACCACTGTTGTGTGTTAGAAATATCTCAGAGAGCCGGGCGTGGTGCACAATGCCTCTTAATCCTAGCACCTCGGAGGCAGAGAGGTGGATCTTTGGGAGTTCAAGACCAGCCTTGTCTACAGAGATGAGTTCCAGGACAGCTGGGGCTACAGGGAGAACCCTGTCTCAAAAGCCAAAAAAAAAAAAAAGAAAATAATCTCAGAGATAGATGACAGATTTAATGTGTCATGCCAGAAAATACCGCCTTTTATATTCTCATGTTATGGCTCTCTTCTGGAGCCTGTGTACTAAGCTGGCCCTCATTCTAGAGCTCTGCGTACTAAAACTTTTTCTAATTCCTCAAATACGAGGGACATGGTCCTCCTCTCCCTCTGAAACCCTAGACAGGGACCCTCCAGTTGCTAGTACCCAGTAGCCCCCTGTTGGTACTGTGAAGTCCCTGCACTGGTATAGCGCAATAAGACTCGAACCAGCTGTCTTTTCAGTTCGAAAAATGTCACTAAGTACTAGCCCTATAAAGTGACCGAAACCACTGGCAGAGCACCCAAGCAGCCAATTGGGAACAGATTCTAACCATCCAGCCTGACAGCTGGTCCCCCGCCCCCAAGAATTACCCTCTGAAGCGATACAGAAAAAGAACGCATCCCATTTCTAAGCATAGCAAAAGCTGAATTTTACGGTTGAGAGATGGGCCGATAGCGGTTTAAGAGCTCTGACTGATCTTGCAGAGGACGCTGGGTTTGATCCCCAGCACCCACGTGGCGGCCTGAGAACCATCTTTAACTCCAGTTCCAGGGAATCTGACGCTTCTTCTACCTCTGCGGCATTTCATACACAGGTGCACAACCTAAATGCAGACAGTACACTCATAACACATAAAAAAAAAAAAGGTTTAATGTTAGGTGCTGGGCTTCCCAAATTGCCAATGGACACACAGGTGTCCAGTTCTTCCAGAGGCTGTCAGTCTTCTGACCCTCTTCCCCTGTACCTGAGCCCCTGCCACATGGCATAAATGGGTGGGGCCCAATCTCCATCTTTGCCTCCTGCCCTCCTGCCCTGCTCCTGTGCCAGCACGTGCCTGCAGGCGGCCTGCTCTGCAGTCCCACATGGAAGTGAATCACGTTCCTGGGAGTGACTTAAAGCCTCATGTGCCTTTTTTAGCTGGGGTTTGCACCTGTTTATTACCTAATAGTTGTGAGCTAATGGGTCGGGGAATCGAAACCCGGGGCCTCTGCCATAGCAGCCAGTGCTCAATCTCTGAGGGCAATCTCTCGCAGTCCGCAAAATACTTTTTTTTTTTATTTTGGTCTTTTTGGAGACAGATCTCCCTGTAGCCCTCAGCTGTCCTGGAACTGTCACTCTGTAGACCAGCTGGCATGAAACTCACAGAGATCCACTTGCTTGTCTGCCTCCTGAGTGCTAGGATTAAAGGCGTGCACCACCATGCCTGGCCCAAAATAAATTTTTTAAAAGATTCTTTTTCTCATCTCCAGGCCCCTGAATGCAGCCTTGAGTGGATTCCCCCACAGCGACTCCATCAGCTTTGTCAAGGAGACGTGGACTGGGGTCACCATAGGGGAAGCCTGTGTATGTGCCGAACAGACTGACCGAAGTACGGGTCTCCCTGTACCCCCATTAATCTTCAACACTGCCAGTTTTCTGGATCACTCTGGGCCTCTTCCAACATCCCCCAACCCTTTCCAGTGGCTCTGAGGCTCCACACAGCTTTAGAGGCATCAAGTGCCACAGAGCACCCCAAGATCACCACTTCCAGGATATTCTCCTAAAGGTTTTACCCTACCCCATGGTCCCGGGTCACCAGCAGAAGAGATAGGATCTCATTACCTTGACCAGTCAGTCTTGTCTTGAACTCCTGGTATGTGTGTGTGTGTGTGTGTGTGTGTGTGTGTGTGTTAATGGTGGGGACGGAACCTAGGGCTTCATGCATGCTAGAAAGAGATGGCACTGGGGCTGGAGAGATGGCCTAGCGGTTAAGAGCGCTGACTGCTCTTGCAGAAGAGCCAGATTCCATTCCCAGCACCCACATGGCAGCTAAGAACCATCTTTACTCAGTTCCAGGGGAATCCGATGCCCTCTTCTGACCTCCAAGGCATTGCACAACATGGGTGCACCAACCTCCATGCAGACAGTACATTCATATGCATACAAAAATAAATTAAAAAAATAATAAATTTAAAAATTTTACAAAAAGATGGCGCCACTGAATCACACACACAACCACTCACCAGTGGGTTATAAGCAAGTGTTTTAACACTGAGCCACATCTCTTTGCTGCCTGCCACCCCATGATGTGCCCAATGGGTGCTAGGGAACTTGAACCTGGATCGCTGTAGGGTCAGATTGCTTTTNTTTTTTTTTTTTTTGTCGTCTTTTTGAGACAGGGTCTCCCTGTAGTCCCAGCTGTCCTGGAACTCACTCTGTAGACCAGGCTGGCCTTGAACTCCCGAGTGCTAGGATTAATGGCGCGCACCACCGCTGAGCAATCTCTCCAGCTCCCAGATATAATTTGTAAAAATGACTCTTTTTCTCATTTGCAGATTCCCCCACTGAAAGGCTTTCCAACCCCCCCCCCAATACAAAACAGGCCAGATCAAACCAGATTAACAAAGTACAAAAGGAGGTTTATAAAGACATGGTCCTGGGTTGGTCCACGGGTCTCAGAGAGGGAGGCCAGGGGAGCTGCGCACTCAGGCTGGGGCTGAGGGTTTTTATATAAGTTCTGGGGAGAGGAAGATGAGGTAATGGTGGTGAGACAAAGTATGTACTTGTAAGGGCAAACCTGGTGCAGTGGGAGGGGAGAAAGTGGGTCTTTAGTGTTGTCATGAAGCTGGAATGTAACCATATATGGTCGTAGGCTGTGCTCTCATTGTGGCTGGTGACATCAGGAAGGGAAGTTGCATCACCTGCCTGAGATGAGGCAGGCTTCTGACCAGAAGAGAAGGGTGGTGGGCGCCATCTTTAGATCTCCAAGCCCAGGCCCTGCCTAATACCCACCCCCCATTTTTTGCCAATGGGGCAGGGAGTACCCAAAACCATTTACTGATAGGCCAGATGTTGGGTGTGAGAAAAAGAGAAGGAAGAAGGTGACAATATTTATGGAAGCTGGATGAAAATCGGAGGCCCACTCATGCCTCTTACGATTCCCTGTGGAATGCTGAGGCAGGAGAGTTAACAGTTCCTGGCCAGCCTGGGCTATATGCGTTCCAGGCCTTCCTGAGCCACAAACAAAACTCTCTTGGCTCGGCAGTTAAGAGCACTTGCTGCTATTCCAGGGGACTCAAGCCCATTACCAAGAATCCACCTCACAACCGTGTTTTGTTAGGTCTGGGCTTCCCAGAATTCCAAGGGACACACAGATGTCCACTTCCTCCAGAGGCTGTCAATCTTCTGACCTCTTCTGCTGTACCTGAGGCCCCGCCCATGGCTATAAATGGGTGGGCCCCTGTCTCCATCTTGCCCCTGCCCCCTGCTGCTGTCCCTGCTGCTGTTCCACCAAGTGCCTGCAGGTGGCCCGCTCTGGCAGTTCCAATGGAAGTAAACCATGTTCCCGGAGTGACTTAAGTCTCATGTGCCTTTTATCTGGGGGTTCGCGCCTTTATAACCCGATATGTTTAACTCCAGTTTCTTCTGGCCTCCAAAGAGCACCTGCACACATGGCAGAGGTGGGGACCTGAGTTCAGATCCCGAGAAGCCACCTACAAAAGCCAGCGCTACTTGGATGTGGTGACTCAGACCTATAATCCCAGCACTTGGAAGTCCGAGGTAAGACGATTTTACTTGAAGGCCAGCCTGCTCTATATGGAGATCCTGTCTTAAACATCACCAATAAAAAAGCCAGGTGCGTGCATGCGTGTGCCTATAACGGTGGTGGATGGGAGGACAGCTGGGACCTACTTGTTATCTGAACCCAGCTTCGGGTTCAGAGAGCAGCTTGGCTCAAAGGAATTTTCATTCAAGAATGATAGAACAAGATGCACAACGTCCTCTCACGGCTGACGTGTGCACACAGGGACATACACCCATACATATGTGTATGCATACACTACATACATACACACACATAAACAAATAAACAGGTAAAATCCAGCTGTTAAAATCGAGCTATATGGTCTGGAGAGACAGACAGGTCAGCAATTAAGAGCAAATACTACACTTGTGGAAGACCTGAGTTTGGTTCCCAGCACCCATGCCAGGCAGCCCACAGTTACCTGTAACTCCAGTTGTCTTATGTATGAGCACCCCTCCTGTCCCCCAACATGTGACACTTAGTCCCGCACAGACACATAAATAAAAATAAATCCAGCCAGGTATGGTGTCCCACATCTTTAATCCCAGCACTTGGGAGGCAGAGGCAGGTGGATCTCTGTGAGTTCAAGGCCACCCTGGCCTACATAGTGAGTTCCAGGCCAGTTGGGGCTACAGGGAGACCCTGTCTCAAAAAGTAATCCTAAAAAAATAAAAATAAATCTTTAAAAAAATGCCTCAGCTGCCACTATTTTAAGAAGTTATTATAAAGTATTACTGTTATTTGACAATGCACCAATCAATAATATTTTAGGACATAATCCTCTAACATTTATTAGCAGGGCCTGTAATACATATAATATCTATATATCTATATATTATATATATATATTACATTTGATTCTAGGTATCAAGAAAACAAATGATACCCAAGTGCGGAGAGTTGGGGGAGGAGACATGCAACACGTTAAAAAAAAAAACTTCCAATGCTGGTGGGAATGTAACTTGTACCAGCCACTGATGGAAAGCAAACAGTGTGGAGAAACCCTTGGCAAGACTTTGGAATGAACTGCCACTGACCCAGTCAACCACTCCTGGGACATGTACTCACAGGACTCACCCCACTGCAGATACATGCACGAGGAATGTTTATTTTCAGTTCTTCTATCACAATAGCAAGGAGCTGGAACCAACCCAAATTTCCCCCTCAACTGATGAGTGGATAGAGAAAATGTGGTACATCCTACACAAATGGATGAGTTCTATGCAGCAGTACGAAGGATGACATCCAGCCGGCGTGGGTGGCCCACGCCTTTAGTTCCTAGCACTTGGGAGGCAGGCAGGCGGATCTCTTTGAGTGAAGGCCAGCGGGTCTACACAGTTAGTTCCAGGACAGCTTGGGTCTACAGGGGAGACCCTGTCTCGAAAGACAAAAAAAAAAAAAAAATATTGCACATTTCATGAGCCTTTGCAGGAAAATGCTGGAGCTAGAGGACATCATGCTGAGTGCTTTTGTAACACAATCCAGGAAAAAACAAACGACGAATGGGTATCCCTTTGTTGGATTCTAGTGCCAAATACCTAGTTGTAAGTCTTTCTTGTGCAGGGCCCATTGAGCTTTTGTCCAATCGTTGGGGTGATGCATATTGGAAAAACAACAAAACAACAGCAACAGGGAAAGGACTGCATCAAAGAGACAACTGACTGAATGAAACGGTGAACTTCTGCATCAATTCAGTCAAACTCCACATGGAGAATTTTGAGACAAAGACTGAGAAAGAGATGAACTTGGAAAAGCATGTTGGAGAATGCATGAGTTCTGGTGGGGGACAAGGTTCTAGATTTGATTAGGGTTAACTCATCTTGTAATATATATATATATGTATATATATAATAAAAAGGAAGAGAAAAATCCAGAATAATTGCCATATACCAACAAATTATTTTAAAATAAAAATCTTAAAAAACAAAAAACAAATAAACAAAATTGAGGTAAGCTGGGTGTGGTGGCGAATACCTTATCTCAGCACTCGGGGACGCAGACGGCAGGTGGATCTTTGTGGATGAAGTACAAGGACAGCCTTGTCTACAGAGTGAGTTCAGGACAGCTGGGCTACAGGGAGACCTGTCTCGAAACGACAAAAAAAAAAAAAAAAAAAAAAAACAATTGAGTGTCTTGTTTTATTGTTTATCTGAGACAGTGTCTCAGTATGTAGCCCTGGATTGGCCTACGTAGGACCTGAAAGAGCCAGGTTCAAGGGACAGGAGATGTAGCCAGTGGGGTTTAGCGTGCTTGCCTGGGTTGCAGGGAGCCCTCGGGTTCTGTTCCCAGGCACTCCACAGGGGGAGGCAGGAAGATGAAGAAATTCAAGGTCCGCGTTGGCCATCTGGAAAGTTCGAGGCCCCAGCCTTGTCTATATTGGAGACTCTGTCTCAGAAAACAAAAAACTAAAGTGGAGTCAGGATAGTAGCTGCCGGGAGCTGAGGTGGGAGACCAGACCAGCGTGCTGTGTTTTCAGGGGTCCCCGTCTAGCCTGTAATGCTGCACGTGCGCTTCCAGTCCTTGAACTGAACCATCTCCTGGTTAGTGGCTGATTTACCTTGTTACCATCCCTATAGAAACAGGAAATGGGACCACTCCAGCCAAGCCCCCCTCCCCCAACCACGCCAGCCTGTTGCTCTCCACCCACCCTTCAAGGATTTACACATAGGTACTTCCACATCATTTTTATTTCGTGCTCCAATGTCGCTCTAAAGGAGTTTCCATTTCTCTAGCGCCTCTCAGACGGGTGGGAGTTTGGACTTCTCAACCCCTTCCTTCTCGGCCCTAACTCTTCCTCCTTCCCTGCAGGACAGAGGGATCAGGGGCCCCCATCCGGGGTCCAGGACTGAGCCCCCTCATACCCCCAGGAGCCAGGACTTCCGGCTTCTAGACCCTTCCCTTCCTCTTCCGTCCGTGCCATCAAGTTTGCCCCCAGGGCTCAGCGCGGGGTGGACAGGCGCCTGCACTCGTGCATCCGGTAGGCACACATGTAGAAGATTCCTGTGTGCGCAGACATCCTGCTCAGTCTCCCAAACCCTCTTGGCCTCTCCTCCCTCCCTGGGGGAATCACCAGTCCCCAGACTCCCCGGGCCTGGGGTCGGCCTGCAGGTCACTACGGGAGGGCCCGTCATCCCGCCCCCTGCGCCGCCCCCCTCTCCACCCCGCTACCTGCGAAGAACATCATGAGCATGGCGACCCAACCCAGGATGTAAGACCAGGAGAAGCGCCAGTCGCCCAAGCGCCGGCCGAGGAAGCTGACTGTGACGCCAGTGTAGACGGCCAAGGCCAGGAGGACAAAAAGAGCTGCGGAGAGAGGACGGGGTCGGGGTGGAGAAGGATAGGGGGGCTGGAGATCCGGCGGCCGGGAATGAAATGGACGAAGGGGAGATTCGTGGAGGGGACGGTTGGGTGGGGCTGGGATGGGCTGAGGCCCAGGCAAGTTAAAAGATGAGATTGGTCAATAAATAATTAAATAAAATTAAAAAAAAAAAAAAAAAAAAAATAAATTAAATAAATAAAATAAAGACTGTCAATATTATATAAATAACCATAAAATAAAATGTGAGATTGGTCTCTGTGATTCAGTTTTTGAAGGCCGGACAAAATCCTGGTAACATCGACGTTATAGGAATGTCTTAGCTGCTCCAGAGAGCTCTCTGGAGCACGGGAGTTCATGTTCATGAAACAGATGCTCCCAGGTGGTCAGAAGGAGAGGGGCTGGAGAGGCAGCTCAGCGGCTAAGAGCACTGACTGGGGATGCGAGAGATAGCCCCTAGCAGTTAAGAGCGCCGACTGCCCTTGCGAGGACCCGGGTTCTATACCCAGCACCCACCTGGGGCTGAGAACCATCTGTAAACTCCAGTTGCGGAGAACTCCAGTTCAGGGGAATACGACACCCTCTTGTGACCTCTGCCAGCATTGCAAACAAGGGTTGACACCCGACTACATGCAGACAGTACACTCATACAACAAAAAAAATATTAAAAAAAAAAAAAAAAAAAAAGCCCGGCATGGTGGCACACGCCTTTTAATCCTAGCACTCAGGAGGCAGAGGCAGGGCGGATCTCTTGACTTCAAGGCCAGCTGGTCTACAGAGCAAGTTTTCCCAGGATCCCATCTCGAAAAAGACCAACAATAAATAACATAATAATAATAAATAAATTAAATGTAAAAAAAAGCACCCTCTGACTTGCCTCTTGCAGAGGGACCCCATGTTTAATTCCCAGACCCACGTGGCAGCTAACATCCCTAGCTCCACATTTCCTGGGGATCCTGATGCCCTCTTCTGACCTCGGCGGCCTTGCACGGGACCCTGGGTGCATTTACACAACATGCAGGCAATACACCATCACTTAAAAAATAATAAAGAAAATATTTTCAACAAGATGGCCACCAGACGGACGACCCAGCAGGGGTAAGTAAGTTCTTGAGCCCTGTGATATAGCCCTGCCTGGTGGGACAGGAGGAAAGCTGGAGTTTCAAGGACGTGGTCGTTAAGATTCCATCTGTGAGGGTAACCTTCATGTCATCATACTGGATTTGGAATTACCTGGAAGATACACCTTTGGGGGTGTCTGCCACCAGTAGAGGTGTTTCAGTAGAGGTTTAACAGGTGGGGGGACCCCAGTTGGATGTGGGCAGCACTAGCTCGTAGTTGGGGCCCTGGACTGAACAAGAAGGAAAAAGAAATTTCCTTATGCGCCATGCCTGGGACGTCATGTGGTCAACTGTCTCCTCTCCTTGCTGTCCATTCCCTGCCATGAAGGATGATGCACTCAAAGCATGGCCCAAAATGAACTATACCTTCCTTGAGCTGGATGTTCTGTGAATTATCTCATCACAGTAACGAGAAAAGTAACCCAGTGCACGCGCATGTGCTGGGTGACAGAATTCTGACGAGACACTTCAGTTGCTGCTCTTGAGCTGTGACCTTTGTAATGACACTGTCACTGTAAGTGTGACTTTTTCTCAAGTTTTATGAGTTTTTCCACTGAATGTTCAACCCGAGAGTGTCTTAGAAAGCTCTAAGTTTGTAGCCAGTGAGAGAAAAGTGTGGGTGGCTTGAGGACCCCAAATGTCCTGCGTTCCGTGAAGTCTGACATGGGACAATTTATTTCAGTGTATTAGTTGGTGACAGAATATGTTGAAATAAAAGATGATCTTTTCTGAGTTGGATGCTTGTTCTACAATTTAGGAAGTGAAATACACCAGCTGAGTAACTTACTTAAAAACCTCTCACAAATAAAAAGTAACAAAGAAACTGGAATTGTGGCTCAGTGGTCTAGCCCTGTCTGGAATCCCCAATGAGGGGCTGGGGTGTGGCTCAGTGGTAGATCCCTGCCTAGGGAATCCCCAGTGAGGGGCTGGGGTTGTGGCTCCAGTGTAGAGGCCCGTCTAGAATCCCCAGGCTTGAGGGTTCTGGGGTGTGGCTCAGTGGTAGAGCCCTGTCTAGAATCCCCAAGTGAGGGGCTGGGGTGTGGCTCAGTGTCAAAGAAACCTTCCTAGGGATATATTATTTTAATATTTAACATCAAGAAAAAGAAAGAAAGTGAGGGTGGTGGATGAGGAATTATTTCTAGTTAAAAGGAGAAAGACACATCTATTGAGTTGGTCTGAGGAAGAGAGGGGGGGCAGCGCGGAATAATGCCAGGATAAGTTGGGGGGGAACAGAGTTGTTTGGGGGTGGGAGGTGTGATTTGGGAGGGGAGGGGAGGGGAGGCGCATCACTCACTGGCCGGTAAAAACACATGATGCCAGCGGGAGAAGGGCTGGAGAGCCGGCTGAAGGCGGACTGCTGAGCGAAGGCCAGTACCCCCATGATGATGCCTGAGGTGGCACACAGGGCAGACAGGATCATGAAGGCCCGGGTAGCATTCCAGTATGCTGCGGACACACATCACAGCCTCGTGAGCCGCTGCCCTGGGGCCGCCATGCTTGTGACTCAGTGCTCCCTTCGCACATCTGACTCAGGCCTGCTCGCTCTCTCACTTGGTGCACTTCTATTCATCCTGCAAAGCCCAGCTCTCAGGACTTCCTCTGGGAATCACCCTTCCTGCTCAGTCTTCACCCTGTGCTTCTAACTGCCTCGTGTTCACTCACTCTAGCTTGGCTTCTCCCGGAGGGCAACGACTGGTCTGATTCTTGCTGTGCACACAACCCAGCACAGATCTGGTTTACAAAGAGGCCTGAAGAAGTGTTTGTTGAATGACTGTTTCCCCACATCCCCCTGCTAACCCCCGCCCCCAATTCTCACTGTCTTCACACCCCTTGATACCTCTGAAAGGCTCCTTCTTGTTTTGATTTTATATTTTATATTGCTGTATAACGCCGGGGGGCCTGAGGACTAGGTGTCGCAAAACCGTTCCCAGGAAGATGAATGCAGAGGGCCGGGAGCCCGTCTCAGGGCTCAGCCTTCAGGACACCCTAGGAAGAGGGATCTTAAACTGCTCCCTCCCAGCTTCTGGGCCGAGCCCCTGGGAGCCACTCAGACCTGCTGTTCTAACTTCTTAATGAGTTACAGCTGATGAGCAAATTATGGAGTACGTGGGTGCAGGCATGTATGCACATGTGCTTGTACATGTTGAAAACCAAGGCGACCCTTGGTAGATTCCATCTTTTCTGTGCAAACAAGGCCTCTTACTGGCTGGAGCTCCACTGGGTAGTAGGCGGCTGGGAACAAAGCCAGGGATTGTGAAGCTCTGCCTCCGAAGGCTGAGGATTGTCTGTCTGTCCATCTGCCATGTATCTTTTTCATTTTTATTTTATTTAATTTTGGTTTTTTTGAGACAGGGTCTCCTTTTCGTCTAAGCTGGCCTGGAACTGCTCTGTAGACCAGGCTGGCCTGACCTCATAGAGATCCGCCTGCCTCTGCTCCCAAGTTCTAGGATTAAAGGGTTGCACAACCCCGCCGCTTATCTTTTTTTTAAACAGAGGACTTTTTTCACTACATAGCTCTGGCAGGCCCAGAACTCATTATGTAGACCAGGGATCGCCTCCTATAAGAGAGCCTACTGCCTCAACCTCTGGGTCTGGGACTATAGATATGACCATCATGTTTGTCTTTTTTTTTTTTTTTTGGTATTTTTGAGGCAGGGTCTCCCTTCTAGTTCCAGCTGTTCTGGAGATCACTCTGTAGACCAGCTCTGACCTGACCTCACAGAGATCTACCTCTACATCCGAGTTGCTGGATATTAAAGGCTTGTGCCACCCCGCCCAGCTATTTTTTTTTTTTTTGGTCTTTTAAGGACAGGGTTCTCCCTGTAGTCCCAGCTGTCCGGAACTACTACTTAGCCCAGGCTGGTCTTGGAAACTCCCAAAAGATCCGCCTGCCTCTGCCTCAGCATGTTTGTCTCTCTGTATCTGTCCCTCCTCTTTCTCCATACCATGTTAGCATACCTGCATTCCTTCCTTCTTTCCTTTCTTCCTCCCTCCCTCCCTTCCTCCTTGCTTATTCTGACTATCCATCCATCCATTTCTCTATCCATTCCTCCATCAATTAATCATCAAGTCCTCTGTCTCTATCAACTCTTGCCTATCTCTCACCAGCTGTCCATCCATCTAGAATTGTGCTGCCTGATGCACTGTATATAACATGTCCTTCGCTGGCATTTAGCACACCCACAGCCCCCGTGGGCGCCCAGCTCTAACAGTTACTGGTTTAGAGCATTTCTTGTTTGGTATTTTGAGGCGGTTTCTCACTATGTAGCCCAGGATGCCTCAGGCAAGGTCATGAGCCCCCGGGAATGTCCGCAAGCTTCATCACCCATCTTGCTCCACTCCCCAGTGCTGCAGCATTCCAGCTGTTCCACCATCGCACCCCCCCCCCCCAGGCATGCTTGTCTTAAAGTGCTGCTCTGGCAGCCCCACCCGACTGCTGCACCTGACACCATTTTGGGCCAGGAGATGCCACCTTACCAACCTAACCTCAAAGCCGTGGACCCTGTCACTGCCACCAGAAAGCAGCCCAGAGACGCAGGTCTGTCCCCTCCCTGATGAGCATCCTGGAGCCCCTCTGAGCCACCAGGCTTCCATCTTGAACGCCAGGAGCCATCTGCTCTGGGGGAGGCCCGGGCCCTCAGCACTGTCCAGACCCAAAGGCTCACCGATGCTCTCCGTCTGCAGGAAGCACTTGTTACCCAGGCAGTAATGCCACAGGCCCTGGTGGGCGAAGTATCCAGACAACCACTGGTACTGCATCCAGTGGTCCGTTGCCGTGGCCACCACTAACAGGATGGTCCCCACCCAGGCACAGAAGAGGCTGCCACCCATGAAGCTGTACATGGTGATCTGTAGAGAGGGGAGAGCTGGGGTGTATTTTGTATTGTGTAAAGCTGGTTTTCCTGGTCTGAGGGAGGCGGGCTGGGGCCTGGACCCCTGAGTCTGAGGATCTGGAAGTCCATCCTTCCTTGGTAAGATGCCTGGTTGCCTGGGTTCCTTGGCTCTTAGAACCGCAGGACTGGGCTGGGACGCAGGTCCCCGAGGAGCCTACACCCCTGGGTCTCTGGGCAGGGGCTACGGGTCCCAGCTGGATCTCACCTGAGTGGCAGAGCCTGTTCTGAGCCCTCCTTCTGCCACAGCCCCTCTGTGGAGACTGATCTGAGCCAGGCTGCTGGTGTCTCTGCCCCCTCGTTTCCCCCAAATCCCTTAAGCCTCCCCACACAATGGCCACAGGGCCTGGCAGCTTCCAACAGGCAGAAATGCAGTGCTAGCAGGGGGCCCAATGGAATTTGCTGAGGTGGGAAACCTGGCAGCTCCCACCCTGCAACCCCTTGGCGGGGGTGCTCCCGGAGAGCACACAGGCGACGCTCACAGCAGGCCTCCAGCGCAGCACAGCACACACAGATACAGAACAACATCCATTTATTGATCAGCCAGGGCTTCCCACCCTGAGGGGCAGAACACAGGTGTCTGAAGAAGTCCGGACAAAGGGGATCCTCACAGAGTGGGACACCCAGGGTAGGTTGGAGAGTTGTCAGAAGATAACGAGCGAGGTGCTAAGATCTGCTGTGACTGTGGAAGGTAGTCCAAGAGTTTGGGAAGCCCAGCCATACACACCAGTCTGAAAACTGAGGTGTGGTTAGGTCTGAGAGCAGTCTGGTCTACGGAGCTAGACCAGGTCTTCACACAGCACAACGCTACAAAAAGCTGGGAACGATACCAGAGCTGGAGGCTCAGGCCTTTAACCAAAATCCCTGGATGGAGAGGCAGGCGGGTTGCAAAAAAATGTTCAAGGTCCCAGCTTGGATAAACTTAGCAAGACCCTCGTCTCAAAATAAGGATAAAGAGGGCTAGAGATGTAGCTCAATGCTGGACTGGCAAATGGAGTCCCTGGGCTTAATCTCTAGTATTAAAAGAGCCCCCAAAAGCAAACACGAAAATCCCCGGACAATCGACAAAACAAATGAAAGAAACTGGAAATGAACACCGGTTAGGGCTGAAGGCCCAGAGTCCAAGCAGGAGGGGTTGGTGGGTTCGTGCGTGGGCTGCCAATGGAATGGAGAAGGGACCAGTGGGTTGGAGAGACCACTGGGAAGGGCCCTGCGGCCATGAGCGTGTCTGGGGATGGGGTTGCAGGAACCCCAGGAGCCTGAGAGTTAACTGTGAGGGCAGATAGAGTTGGAGTGACGCCTGGACTGGGCTGAGGCCTTGAGGGGTCAGGTGTGAGTCTGGGTGTAGACAGGTTCAGAAAGAGTTTGAGATGCTAAGTCAGGTCCAGGCTTCACAAGGTGTCCTGTAGAGGTTGTGGTCTGGGGATAGGCAAGGTTGGAGAGATGGTGTTTCTTGGTGTTACCTCTGACAAAGATCGCTGTGGGCTCCGGGAAAGTCCGGCTGGTGGCCAGGTCCTGCCCAGGGTCCTAGTAGTCCGTCTCCCAGTCTTCGGAAACGGGCTGCAGGGAGAGGGACGGCTCCTGTCTCCCGTCTTCCTTCTGCCCGTCCTGGGCTGGTGATGTCATCGGGGTGCTCTTGGGACTAGCCCCTGGGCTCCTCGCCATGGTCCTCTCCAACTGCTGGGCTCTTCCGGAGCCCCAGTGAGACATGCCCTGGCCTCGGAGAGACCTTCGTTGACCTTCCCCGCTCCCATAGCCCCGACCTCGTCCTCGGGCCCTGGGTGGTCTTCTGCCCGTGTCTGACTGGGTGTGGTAGGGCTGGGAGTGACAGGAGCAGGTGGCCATGGACTGCTGGAGGTTGTAGGTCCCCATCACAGCGCTGTGCAGGAGGTAGGACAGCGTGTCCAGACGCCTGGGAAGGACAGCAGTTGACAGGGCGGTGTCAGGGACACCCCCGGTCGGGCCTGGGTCTGGTTGTTTCAGGAACAAGGGAGGCAGGGCTGGGAAGGGTACAGACTCAGTCCCAGGTGTCAGGGAGTAAGAGTTGTTCCTAGGAAGACAATAGACAGGTTAGGTCCCTACCCTCTGCCTGTCACTTCTGCCGGGGCTGCACTGCCTGTATCTTCCTCTTATTCCCTCTGGTTATTAATTCCTATTAATTGCTATTGAACTGAGCATCAGACAGCTCAGTTCCACTGTCCAGCTGCTTTGTGTCTACCGTTTGCTTTTTTTTTTTTTTGGATTTTTGCGACCGGGTCTCCCTTTAGTCCAGCTGGCTGGAAGCTCACTATGTAGTCCCAGGCTGGCCTTTGAACTGACAGAGATCGCCTGCCTCCTTGACATCCCAAGTGCTGGGAGGATTTTTAAAGGCTGTGAGCACCCCAGCCCCCAGAAGGTTTTTTTTTTTTATTTAACTTAATTTACTTATTTTGAGCCGGAGTCTCAATTCCTACTCCTCCATATTGCTGAAAATGACCTTTTGAATTTCTGCTTCGTGAATTATTCTGCTAGACGGGGATGGAGAGAGATGTCTCACGTGGTGTTTAAAAACACTGGCTGCTCTTGCAGAGACCCGGGTTGTGGCTTGGGGGTCGATTCCCAGCCCCCACATGGAAACTAACAACCGTCCTAAACCCCAGTTCGGGGATCCACCCAGATTCTGACCCCCCAACAGGCCACCGACAACACGGGTGCACTTACATGGAGGCGATACACTCATATCCATAACATTTAAAACAAGACACTTCTCACTGATATCTGCTGCCTCATCCCCCCGCCGAGCCCTTGTCTCTTTCCTGGACGGTTTGTCGCACTCACCCTTCCTCCTCAGCTCCATTCTTTAGCTGGTCCATCTTCTTGGACATCTTCGAAGTCTTTTCCAGATCTTTCTGAGGCTTGAACAGGAAAGGGAGGGGCAAGTAGAGACAGAAGGCGGGGCCCCGCAAAGCGCGCAGCCCTGGGGCGGTGGCTATCAGGCTGCCTGGGCCTGGGGCTCCGTGGAGCCTAGAATATCCTTAGTCCCAGGCTATCCAGAAACCTGCTCCAACTCGTTTTGACCCAAGGGTCAATTCCTCCTCAGACCCAGGGTTTGAGACTTTGGTCCACCGGGCTCAGACCTAGGAGTTCTCCTCAGGCACCTCCCTAGACGCAGGTGTAATACTTTACGTCTTTTCTCTCTCTTTTCCTTCTTTTCTCTCTTCTCCCCTTCCCTCCCCTNCCAGCTCCTTGCTATTTGATGTAAGAAGACTTGAAAATAAACATTCCTCCTGTGCATGTAATCTGCGTGGGGTGAGTCCTTGTGAGTACATGCCCAGGAGTGGTATGCTGGGTCAGGTGGCAGTTCATTCCACAAGTCTTGCCAAGGTTCTTTCTCCACACTGTCTTTCCATGTGGCTGTTACAAGTTTACATTCCCACCATCATGAGGATTTTTTATACAGTGTATTTTGTCATCTCCTTTCCCCACAACTCTCCAGCACTTGGGTATCATTTGTTTTCTTGAACCTAGACTCAACTTAAATAATATATATATAATATAATTATATTACATATCTCAAAAAAAAAAAAAAAAAAAAAAAAAAAAAACAATTGAGTGTATTGTTTTATTGTTTATCTGAGACAGTGTCTCAGTATGTAGCCCTGGATGGCCTCCGAGGACCTGAAGAGCCAGGTTCAAGGACAGGAGATGTAGCTCAGTGGGTAGAGTGCTTGCCTGGTGTGCAGGAAGCCCTGGGTTCTGTTCCCAGCACTCCACAGGTGGAGGCAGGAAGATGAAGAATTCAAGGTCAGCGTTGGCCATATGGAAAGTTCGAGGCCAGCCTTGTCTATGAGACTCTGTCTCAGAAAACAAAAAACTAAAGTGGAGTCAGGATAGTAGCTGCCGGGAGCTGAGGTGGGAGACCAGACCAGCGTGCTGTGTTTTCAGGGGTCCCCGTCTAGCCTGTAATGCTGCACGTGCGCTTCCAGTCCTTGAACTGAACCATCTCCTGGTTAGTGGCTGATTTACCTTGTTACCATCCCTATAGAAACAGGAAATGGGACCACTCCAGCCAAGCCCCCCTCCCCCAACCACGCCAGCCTGTTGCTCTCCACCCACCCTTCAAGGATTTACACATAGGTACTTCCACATCATTTTTATTTCGTGCTCCAATGTCGCTCTAAAGGAGTTTCCATTTCTCTAGCGCCTCTCAGACGGGTGGGAGTTTGGACTTCTCAACCCCTTCCTTCTCGGCCCTAACTCTTCCTCCTTCCCTGCAGGACAGAGGGATCAGGGGCCCCCATCCGGGGTCCAGGACTGAGCCCCCTCATACCCCCAGGAGCCAGGACTTCCGGCTTCTAGACCCTTCCCTTCCTCTTCCGTCCGTGCCATCAAGTTTGCCCCCAGGGCTCAGCGCGGGGTGGACAGGCGCCTGCACTCGTGCATCCGGTAGGCACACATGTAGAAGATTCCTGTGTGCGCAGACATCCTGCTCAGTCTCCCAAACCCTCTTGGCCTCTCCTCCCTCCCTGGGGGAATCACCAGTCCCCAGACTCCCCGGGCCTGGGGTCGGCCTGCAGGTCACTACGGGAGGGCCCGTCATCCCGCCCCCTGCGCCGCCCCCCTCTCCACCCCGCTACCTGCGAAGAACATCATGAGCATGGCGACCCAACCCAGGATGTAAGACCAGGAGAAGCGCCAGTCGCCCAAGCGCCGGCCGAGGAAGCTGACTGTGACGCCAGTGTAGACGGCCAAGGCCAGGAGGACAAAAAGAGCTGCGGAGAGAGGACGGGGTCGGGGTGGAGAAGGATAGGGGGGCTGGAGATCCGGCGGCCGGGAATGAAATGGACGAAGGGGAGATTCGTGGAGGGGACGGTTGGGTGGGGCTGGGATGGGCTGAGGCCCAGGCAAGTTAAAAGATGAGATTGGTCAATAAATAATAAATAAAATAAAGGATGAGATTGGTCAATAAATTTAAATAAATAAAATAAGAGATTGGTCAATATATATAAATAAATAAAATAAATGTTGAGATTGGTCTCTGTGATTCAGTTTTTGAAGGCCGGACAAAATCCTGGTAACATCGACGTTATAGGAATGTCTTAGCTGCTCCAGAGAGCTCTCTGGAGCACGGGAGTTCATGTTCATGAAACAGATTGCTCCAGGTGGTCAGCAGAGGGGCTGGAGAGGCAGCTCAGAGGCTAAGAGCACTGACTGGGGGCTGGAGAGATAGCCTAGCAGTTAAGAGCGCCGACTGCCCTTGCAGAGGACCCGGGTTCGATCCCCAGCACCCACATGGCGGCTGAGAACCATCTGTAACTCCAGTTGCAGGAGAACTCCAGTTCAAGGGGAATCCGACACCCTCTTGTGACCTCTGCAGCATTGCACGAAACGGGTGCACAGACCTACATGCAGACAGTACACTCATACACATAACGAATAAATAAATAAAAATGGGCCCGGCATGGTGGCACACGCCTTTAATCCTAGCACTCAGGAGGCAGAGGCAGGCGGATCTCTGTGACTTCAAGGCCAGCCTGGTCTACAGAGCAAGTTCCAGGGAGGCCCAGTCTCGAAAAAGACCAAAAATAAATAAATAATAAATAATAAATAAATAAAATGTAAAAAAAAGCACTGACTGCTCTTGCAGAGGACCCAGGTTTGATTCCCAGCACCCACGTGGCAGCTAACATCCATAGCTCCAATTCCATGGGATCTGATGCCCTCTTCTGACCTCAGCAGGCATCTCACGACCTGGGTGCATTTACACACATGCAAGCAATACACTCATACACATAAAAATAATAAAGAAAATATTTTAAAAAGATGGCCACCAGAAGACCCAGCAGGGGTTAAGTAAGCTCTTGAGCCTGTGATATCAGCCCTGCCTGTGGGACAGGGAGGAAGCTGGAGTTCAGACGTGGTCGTTAAAGATTCCATCTGTGATGGGTAACCTTCATTGTCATCATGACTGGATTTGGAATTACCTGGAAGATACACCTTTGGGGGTGTCTGCCACCAGTAGAGGTGTTTCAGTAGAGGTTTAACAGGTGGGGGGACCCCAGTTGGATGTGGGCAGCACTAGCTCGTAGTTGGGGCCCTGGACTGAACAAGAAGGAGAAAGAACATTGCCTTCTGCGCCATGCCTGGGACGTCATGTGGTCAACTGTCTCCTCTCCTTGCTGTCCATTCCCTGCCATGAAGGATGATGCACTCAAAGCATGGCCCAAAATGAACTATACCTTCCTTGAGCTGGATGTTCTGTGAAGTATCTCATCACAGTAACGAGAAAAGTAACCCAGTGCACGCGCATGTGCTGGGTGACAGAATTCTGACGAGACACTTCAGTTGCTGCTCTTGAGCTGTGACCTTTGTAATGACACTGTCACTGTAAGTGTGACTTTTTCTCAAGTTTTATGAGTTTTTCCACTGAATGTTCAACCCGAGAGTGTCTTAGAAAGCTCTAAGTTTGTAGCCAGTGAGAGAAAAGTGTGGGTGGCTTGAGGACCCCAAATGTCCTGCGTTCCGTGAAGTCTGACATGGGACAATTTATTTCAGTGTATTAGTTGGTGACAGAATATGTTGAAATAAAAGATGATCTTTTCTGAGTTGGATGCTTGTTCTACAATTTTAGGAAGCTGAAACACCAGCCTGAGTAACTTACTAAAAACCTCTCAAAATAAAAAGTAAAAAGAAACTGGAATTGTGGCTCAGTGGTAGAGCCCTGTCTAGAAAACCCAGTGAGGGGCTGGGGTGTGGCTCAGTGGTAGAGCCCTGCCTAGAATCCCCAGTGAGGGGCTGGGGTGTGGCTCAGTGGTAGAGCCCTG
>VZQC01003708.1:58226-77170 GCA_009823505.1 Rhizomys pruinosus | reverse complement strand
AGTGGTAGAGCCCTGTCTAGAATCCCCAGTGAGGGGCTGGGGTGTGGCTCAGTGGCAAAGAACCTTCCTAGGATATATAATTTTAATATTTAACATCAAGAAAAAGGAAAGAAGTGAGGGTGGGGGAGGAATTATTTCTAGTTAAAAGGAGAAAGACACATCTATTGAGTTGGTCTGAGGAAGAGAGGGGGCAGAGCAGAATGCCAGGAGAAGTGGGGGAACAGAGTGGTTTGGGGTGGGAGGCGTGATTTGGGGAGGGGAGGGGAGGGGAGGGCGGCTCACTCACTGGAGGTAAAAAACATGATGCCAGCGGAGAAGGGCCTGGAGAGCCGGCTGAAGGTGGACTGCTGAGCGAAGGCCAGTACCCCCATGATGATGCCTGAGGTGGCACACAGGGCAGACAGGATCATGAAGGCCCGGGTAGCATTCCAGTATGCTGCGGACACACATCACAGCCTCGTGAGCCACTGCCCTGGGGCCGCCATGCTTGTGACTCAGTGCTCCCTTCGCACATCTGACTCAGGCCTGCTCGCTCTCTCACTTGGTGCACTTCTATTCATCCTGCAAAGCCCAGCTCTCAGGACTTCCTCTGGGAATCACCCTTCCTGCTCAGTCTTCACCCTGTGCTTCTAACTGCCTCGTGTTCACTCACTCTAGCTTGGCTTCTCCCGGAGGGCAACGACTGGTCTGATTCTTGCTGTGCACACAACCCAGCACAGATCTGGTTTACAAAGAGGCCTGAAGAAGTGTTTGTTGAATGACTGTTTCCCCACATCCCCCTGCTAACCCCCGCCCCCAATTCTCACTGTCTTCACACCCCTTGATACCTCTGAAAGGCTCATTCTTTGTTTTGATTATATTTATGATGCCTGTAAAGCCGGGGGCTGAGGACTAGGTGTTCAGCAAACCGTCCCAGGAAGATGAATGCAGAGGGCCGGGAGCCCGTCTCAGGGCTCAGCCTTCAGGACACCCTAGGAAGAGGGATCTTAAACTGCTCCCTCCCAGCTTCTGGGCCGAGCCCCTGGGAGCCACTCAGACCTGCTGTTCTAACTTCTTAATGAGTTACAGCTGATGAGCAAATTATGGAGTATGTGGGTGCAGGCATGTATGCACATGTGCGTGTACATGTTGAAAACAAGGCGACCCTTGGTTAAGGTGCCATCTTGTTTCTGAAACAAGGCCTCTTACTGGCCTGGAGCTCACTGGGTAGGCTAGGCCGGCTGGAAAGCAAGCCAGGGATCTGTGAGCCTCTGCCTCCCGAAGGCTGAGATCTGTCTGACTGTCCATCTGCCATGTATCTTTTTAAATTTTTATTTATTTAATTTTGGTCTTTTTGAGACAGGGTCTCCTTTTAGTCTCAGCTGGCCTGGAACTTGCTCTGTAGACCAGGCTGGCCTTGAACTCATAGAGATCCGCCTGCCTCTGCCTCCCAAGTACTAGGACTAAAGGTGTGCACCACCACGCCCGGCTTATCTTTTTTTTTTAAACAGAGACTTTCACTACATAGCTCTGGCAGGCCCAGAACTCATTATGTAGACCAGACTAGCCTCATATAAGAGAGCCTCCTGCCTCAACCTCTGGGTCTGGGACTATAGATATGACCATCATGTTTGTCTTTTTTTTTTTTTTTTTGGTATTTTTGAGGCAGGGTCTCCCTTTTAGTACCAGCTGTTCTGGAGCTCACTCTGTAGACCAGGCTGACCTTGAACTCAAGAGATCTACCTCTACCTCCCGAGTGCTGGGATTAAAGGCGAACCACCACGCCCAGCTATGTTTTTTTTTTTTTTGGTCTTTTCAAGACAGGGTCTCCCTGTAGTCCCAGCTGTCCTGGAACTCACTCTGTAGCCCAGGCTGGTCTTGAACTCACAAAGATCTGCCTGCCTCTGCCTCTGCATGTTTGTCTCTCTGTATCTGTCTCTCTCTCTCTCCATCCATGTAGCCTACCTGCCTTCCTTCCTTCTTTCCTTTCTTCCTCCCTCCCTCCCTTCCTTCCTGTCTTATTCTATCCATCCATCCACCATTTCTCTATCCATCTTCCATCAATTAATCATCAATCATCTGTCTCTATCAACTTATCCTATCTCTCCACCATCTGTCCATCCATCTAGAATTGTGCTGCCTGATGCACTGTACATAACATGTCCTTCGCCGGCATTTAGCACACCCACAGCCCCCGTGGGCGCCCAGCTCTAACAGTTACTGGTTTAGAGCATTTCTTGTTTGGTATTTTGAGGCGGTTTCTCACTATGTAGCCCAGGATGTCCTCAAGCAGTGTCTCACTATGTAGCCCAGGATGTCCGCAAGCTCATCACCCATCTGCTCCACCTCCCCAGTGCTGAGATTCCAGCATGTTCCACCATGGCACCCCCCCCCCAGCATGCTTGTCTAAAGTGCTGCTCTGGCAGCCCCACCCGACTGCTGCATCTGACACCATTTTGGGCCAGGAGATGCCACCTTACCAACCTAACCTCAAAGCCGTGGACCCTGTCACTGCCACCAGAAAGCAGCCCAGAGACGCAGGTCTGTCCCCTGCCTGATGAGCATCCTGCAGCCCCTCTGAGCCACCAGGCTTCCATCTTGAACGCCAGGAGCCATCTGCTCTGGGGGAGGCCCGGGCCCTCAGCACTGCCCAGACCCAAAGGCTCACCGATGCTCTCCGTCTGCAGGAAGCACTTGTTACCCAGGCAGTAATGCCACAGGCCCTGGTGGGCGAAGGATCCAGACAACCGGTACTGCATCCAGTGGTCCGTTGCTGTGGCCACCACTAACAGGATGGTCCCCACCCAGGCACAGAAGAGGCCGCCACCCATGAAGCTGTACATGGTGATCTGTAGAGAGGGGAGAGCTGGGGTGTAAGCTGGTTTTCTGGATCTGAGGGAGGAGGGCTGGGGCCTGGAACCCTGGGTCCGAGGATCTGGAGTCATCATTCCTGGTAAGATGCCTGGTTGCCTGGGTTCCTTGGCTCTTAGAACCGCAGGACTGGGCTGGGACGCAGGTCCCCGAGGAGCCTACACCCCTGGGTCTCTGGGCAGGGGCTACGGGTCCCAGCTGGATCTCACCTGAGTGGCAGAGACTGTTCTGAGCCCTCCTTCTGCCACAGCCCCTCTGTGGAGACTGATCTGAGCCAGGCTGCTGGTATCTCTGCCCCTCGTTTCCCCCAAATCCCTTAAGCCTCCCCACACAATGGCCACAGGGCCTGGCAGCTTCCAACAAGCAGAAATGCAGTGCTAGCAGGGGGCCCAATGGAATTCGCTGAGGCAGGAAACCTGGCAGCTCCCACCCTGCAACCCCTGAGCAGGGGTGCTCCCCGAGAGCACAAGGGCGACACTCACAGCAGGCCTCCAGCGCAGCACAGCCCACACAGATACAGAACAACATCCATTTATTGATCAGCCAGGGCTTCCCACCCTGAGGGGCAGAACACAGGTGTCTGAAGAAGTCCGGACAAAGGGGATCCTCACAGAGTGGACACCCAGGGTAGGGTTGGGAGTGTCATGAAGATAAAGAGCGAGGTGCTAAGATCTGCTGTGACTGTGGAAGGTAGTCCAAGAGTTTGGGAAGCCCAGCCACACACACCAGTCTGAAAACCGAGGTGTGGTTAGGTCTGAGAGCAGTCTGGTCTACGGAGCTAGACCAGGTCTTCACACAGCACAACGCTACAAAAAGCTGGGAACGATACCAGAGCTGGAGGCTCAGGCCTTTAATCCCAAATACTTGGATGGCAGAGGCAGGAGGGTTGCAAGTTCAAGGCCAGCTTGGATAACTTAGCAAGACCCTGTCTCAAAATAAGATAAGAGGGCTAGAGATGTAGCTCAATGCTGGACTGGCAAATGGAGTCCCTGGGCTTAATCTCTAGTATTAAAAGAGCCCCCAAAAGCAAACACGAAAATCCACGGACAATCGACAAAACAAATGAAAGAAACTGGAAATGAACACCGGTTAGGGCTGAAGGCCCAGAGTCCAAGCAGGAGGGGTTGGTGGGGTGTGTGGGCTGCCAATGGAATGGAGAAGGGACCAGTGGGTTGGAGAGACCACTGGGAAGGGCCCTGCGGCCATGAGCGTGTCTGGGAATGGGGTTGCGGGAACCCCAGGAGCCTGAGAGTTAACTGTGAGGGCAGATAGAGTTGGAGTGACGCCTGGACGGGGCTGAGGCCTTGAGGGGTCAGGTGTGAGTCTGGGGTGTAGACAGGTTCAGAAAGAGTTTGAGATGCTAAGTCAGGTCCGGGCTTCACAAGGTGTCCTGTAGAGGTTGTGGTCTGGGGACAGGCAAGGTTGGAGAGATGGTGTTTCTTTGGGTTACCTCTGACAGAGATCACTGTGGGCTCCGGGAAAGTCCTGCAGGTGGCGAGGTCCTGCCCAGGGTCCTAGTATTCCGTCTCCCGTCTTCGGAAACGGGCTGCAGGGTGAGGGACGGCTCCTGTCTCCCGTCTTTCTTCTGCCCATCCTGGGCTGGTGATGTCATCGTGGGGGGTTCTTGGGGCTAGCCCCTGGGCTCCTCGCCATGGTCCTCTCCAACAGCGAGACATGCCCTGGCCTCGGCGAGGCCTTCGTTGACCTTCCCAGCTCCCATAGCCCCGACCTCGTCCTCGGGCCCTGGCTGGTCTCCAGCCTGTGTCTGACTGGGTGTGGTAGGGCTGGGAGAGCCAGGAGCAGGTGGCCATGGACTGCTGGAGGTTGTAGGTCCCCATCAGAGCACTGTGCAGGAGGTAGGACAGCGTGTCCAGACGGATGTGGACAGTGGCAGAGGCCAGATGCTCAGGGAGTCCCAGGTGGCCTGGGTCTAGGCTGTTCAAGGCCTGGAACAAGGCAGGCAGGGCTGGTAAGGGTACAGACTCAGTCCCAGGTGTCCAGGAGTAAGAGTTGTTCCTAGGAAGACAATAGACAGGTTAGGTCCCTACCCTCTGCCTGTCACTTCTGCCGGGGCTGCACTGCCTGTATCTTCCTCTTATTCCCTCTGGTTATTAATTCCTATTAATTGCTATTGAACTGAGCATCAGACAGCTCAGTTCCACTGTCCAGCTGCTGTGTCTACAGTTTAGCTTTTTTTTTTTTTTGGCCTTTTTGAGACAGGGTCTCCCTTTAGTCCCAGCTGGCCTGGAGCTCACTATGTAGTCCAGGCTGGCCTTGAACTTACAGAGATCTGCCTGCCTCTACCTCCCAAGTGCTGGGATTAAAGGCGTGAGCCACCCCCACCCCCAGCAAGGTTTATCTTTTTATTAACTTAATTTACTTATTTTGAGACGGAGTCTCAATTCCTACTCCACCATATTGCTGAAAATGACCTTGAACTTCTGCTCGTGGAAGTATTCTGCTAGACACGGGGCTGGAGAGATGGCTCAGGGGTTAGAAACACTGGCTGCTCTTGCAGAGGACCCGGGTTCGATTCCCAGCACCCACATGGTGACTAACAACCGTCCTTAACCCCAGTTCCAGGGGATCCACACAGATTCTGACCCCACAGGCACCGCACAACACGGGTGCACTCACATGGAGGCGATACACTCATATCCATAACATTTAAAACAAGACACTTCTCACTGATATCTGCTGCCTCATCTCCCCGCCGAGCCCTTGTCTCTTTCCTGGACGGTTTGTCGCACTCACCCTTCCTCCTCAGCTCCATTCTTTAGCTGGTCCATCTTCTTGGACATCTTCGAAGTCTTTTCCAGATCTTTCTGAGGCTTGAACAGGAAAGGGAGGGGCAAGTAGAGACAGAAGGCGGGGCCCCGCAAAGCGCGCAGCCCTGGGGCGGTGGCTATCAGGCTGCCTGGGCCTGGGGCTCCGTGGAGCCTAGAATATCCTTAGTCCCAGGCTATCCAGAAACCTGCTCCAACTCGCTTTGACCCAAGGGTCAAGTCCTCCCTCAGACCCAGGGCTTGAGACTTTGGTCCGCCGGCTCAGACCTAGGAGTTCTCCTCAGGCACCTCCCTAGACGCAGGGGTCCTCCTTAGGCTCCGCCCTAGACGCAGGGGTCCTCCTTAGGCTCCGCCCTAGACCCAGGGGTCCTCCTTAGGCTCCGCCCTAGACGCAGGGGTCCTCCTTAGGCTCCGCCCTAGACCCAGGGGTCCTCCTTAGGCTCCGCCCTAGACGCAGGGGTCCTCCTTAGGCTCCGCCCTCAGACGCAGGGGTCCTCCCAGCCCCCTTCAACACGCCCAGGGGTCCTCCCCGGCCTCCTCCCTCAGACCCAGGAGTCCAGGCCTGACCAGACTGGCGTCTGTGTGTTTTGGCCTCCACGTGCTCAGGAGTGCTGACCATGTAGCCGGTTCCTGGACCCCGGGGTGATGGTCCGGTCCCGTCTCCTGTGCGCTCCATCTTGCTCTGTGACCTGAAGTCTGCTGAGTCTCTGCCTAACTTCCTCTTCTTAGAAAGGAGCTAGTGTTGGGCTGGAGAGATGGCCTAGCGGTTAAGAGCGCCGACCGCTCTAACAGAGGTCCCCTGTTCGATCCCCAGCACCCACATGGCGGCAGAGAACCGTCTGAAACTCCAATTCCAGGAGAACTCCAGTTCCAGGGGAATCCGACGCCCTCTTCTGACCTCCGCGGCATTGCACGACACATGCACAAACCTGCGTGCAGACAGTACATTTATACACATAGAAAAATAAATAAAAATTAAAAAAAAGTATTTTAAAAAGAAGGAGCTAGTGTTAGCATTTCACCAGACCTTTTTTTTTTTTGGTCTTTTCGAGACAGGGTCTCCCTGTAGCCCCAGCGTCCTGGAACTCACTCTGTGGAGAGCTGGCTCTGAACTCACAAGATCCACCTGCCTCTGCCTCCTGCAGTGCTAGGATTAAAGGCGTGCGCCACCACGCCGCGGCTCACCAGACCTTTTTATCCCAGCTATTTGTGCTGCGTGCGTGTGGGCGGTGTGTATGTGTGTGTGTGTGTCTATGTGGTCGGCATGCATGAAACAGGGTGTGTGTGGAAGCAGAAAGGTGACTTTTGAAAGTTGATTCTGTTAGCCGGGCGTGGTGGCGACGCCGTTAATCCTAGCACTTGGGAGGCAGAGACAGCGGATCTTTGTGAGTTCAAGGCCAGCCTGGTCTACAAGCGAGTCCAGGACAGCTGGGCTACAGGGAGACCCTGTCTCAAAAAGCCAAAAAAAGTTAAGAAAGTTGATTCTGCCCTGGAGGATCAAAGTCAGGTCGGTAGGTTTAGGAACAAACACCTGAGTCGTCCCACCAGCCACAGTCCGCAGGGAAAAGCACTGCTTGCTCTTACAGAAGACTTGGGTTGGTTCCCAGCACACACATGTCACACTAACAGCCATCCATAACTCCAGTTCAGGGGATCCGACGTCCTCCTCTGAGGACGTTGTGTGTTAGTCCGCTCCGTGGGCACTGCACAACACGGGTGCATTAACACGTGCAGGCATACACTCATGTACAACGAAATAAAGTGAACGATAAGAAGAAAAAAATAAAATGAAAACCAACCAATGAAACAATATCAGAGGATATTAAATCAGAGTAATAGACTATTTATTTAGAATAGGGGCTTACGGAAGTGAAGCATGGGAAGATTCCGGAAGACCCGAAGGTTGTCTGTTCCCGTAGGAATGTCTGAGACCTCTGACACAGCAAGTATAGGACTGAGGAAGAAGAGTCTGTTCCTTCTAAAATTTAATTTAATTTGGGCCTGGAGAGATGGCTCAGCAGGTAAGAGCACCGGCTGCTCTTGCAGAGGACCTGGGTTCGGTTCTCAGCACATCCACGTGGCGGCTCATAACTACAGTGTTATTCCAGTCCAGGGGATCTGCACCCTTTTATGGCCTCTGTGGACCCTGCACCCACACAGAGTGCTTACACTCAGGCACACTCACATAACACATAAAATAAAATTAAGTTAATCTTTTTTTAAAATAAATTTTATTTATTTTTTTATGTGTAGAGTGTACTGCTGCAGTAGATTGGTGCACCCGTGTCATGCAATGCTGTGGAGGTCAGAAGAGGGCATTGGATTCCCCTGGAATGGAGTTAAAGAGGTTCTTAGCCGCCATGTGGGTGCTGGGAATCGAAACCTGGGTCCTCTGCAAGAGCAGGTGGAGCTCTTAACCACTAGGCCATCTCTCCAGCCCCATGTGTAGCTTAATCTTCTTTTTTTTTTTTTTTTTTTGGTCTTTTTGAGACAGGGTTCCCTGTAGCCCAGCCGTCCTGGAACTCACTCTGCAGACCAGGCAGGCTTGAACTCTAAATCACCTGCCTCTGCTCCCAAGTGCTAGGATTAAAGGCTGCACCACTAACCCTGCTCATAGCTTAATCTTTAAAACAGTAGTTAAATTACTTATTTTTGGCTTATGTGTTTATTTTTGAGCAAGGTCTTTTGTAGCCCAGGCTGGCCTGGGACTCACCCTGCAGCTGCTTATTTTTCTACGTGGCCTTCTAACCTTTCTACCTCCATCTCCCAAGGTCTGGTGATTACAGGCGTGGGCCACCGCTTGGGTTGTGTGTGCTGTGGATGGAACCCAGAGCTTTGTCCACCCCAGGACATCACTCGACCCATTGAGTATGTCCTTAGCTTAAGACTGTGAACCTCTTGTTTCCTATTTCTTTTTATGTTTGTAATAGGACCCCTGTGTGGTCAGTAAGTGCTACAGCCTCTTCCACTAGTGACACCCCAGACCTTCTCCTTTCCTCCCTCTAGTGCCCTCCTTGCTCTCCTCCTCTATCTCCTCCTCCTCTATCTCCTCCTCCTCCTCCTCTCCTCCTCTATCTCCTCCTCCTCCCTCTCATCTCCTCCTCTCCTCCTCCTCTGCTCCTCTCTCACTGTAGTCTCTCCTCTTCTCTCCTCTATCTCTCTCCTCTCTTCTCCTCCTCTCTCCTCTCCTCCTCTCCTCTCCTTCTCCTCCTTCTATTCCCTTCTCTTCCTCTTTTTTCTCTTCTTCCTCTCTCTTCCTCCTCTTCCTCTTCCTCTTTTCCTTCCTCTCTTCTCCTCCTCCTCCTCCTCCTCCCTCCTCCTCCTCCTTCTTCTTCTTCTTCTCCTTCTTCTCCCTCTCTTTTCTCGCTTGTCCATGGACCCCATGACCTTCTGTGTAGACATATGTGTAGACAACTCAGGACCCATTTCCAGAGTAAAGGGATTGCTTCTAGCTTGTTCCTTTATTGCTAAGGTCAGAGTTCAGCTACATTTGGAACCAGGACCTCTCCACCTGGTCCTGGCACTTTAACCACAGCTTCTCCCCACCCCTGGCACTGGGAGGGCAGAGGCCAGACCTCTGGACTGGGAGGAAGTACTTTTTACTAAGTTCCAAATTGACTGGCAAATTCTGAAAGGGACCAATCAGCTCCTGCATCTGGGTAAGTAAGCTAGGCTTGGGTTGTGGCAGACTCCTGAGGCCTTGGGTCTGTCTAGAGAAGAAGTAAGGTCTCTGGTTAGGGGAAGGGTTAAGAAGAATTCTCTGGAAGTCATCGAAGGTCAAGACAGTTTGGAAATCTGCAAAGGGAGAGAGCCTGAGGACTTGAGGTGGTGGGTGTGGCTTCCAGCAGGCTGAGCAGGCTGAGGGGGGGTGCCTTCCAGCAGGCTCCTCCTCCTGCCCCTGAAGAGCTACAGCCCCTTTGGCAATTACTGTATTTGAGCCTTGCCCGTCCCTGTCCCCAAGTTCTTAGAATGTTCGAACAAGCATGTATATAAGAGGGCTCAGCATGTGTTCATAATTAATTAATTTTGGTTCTTTGGAGAAGGGTTTCTGTAGCCCCAGCTGGCCTGCACTCACAATGTACAGCAGCCTGCCTCTGCTTCCTCAGTGCTGGGATTAAAGGCATGCACCCACATGCCCAGACTTTTATTTGAAAATATATTTTTTTATTTATTATTTTTATTTTTTGTGTGTATGAGTGTATTGCCTACATATATGTAGTGCACCCATGTCCGCGCAGTGCCTGAGGAGGTCAGAAGAGGGTGTTGGTTTCCCCTGGAACTGGATCTGCAGAGTTTCTTATTATGTGGGTGTTGGAGAATTGAACTTGGGTCCTGTGCAAGAGCAGCCAGTGCTCTTAATCACTGAGGCCTCTCTCCAAGATCCCTCTGTGTCTTAAGCATCGTGCTTAAGCCTATATTAAGCTATCTTTATAGGGTCGCGAGATGGCTCACCGAGAGAAGGTGCTTGCTCCAGAGCCTGGCAACTTGAGTTTGATTGCCAGGACAAGACACAGTGGAATGAGAGAGCCCATTCCCACAAGCTGTCCTCGCGACTATCCATACATGCTCGCGGAGCAAGTCTGTGTGAAAGCACACACACACACGAACACAACACACACTACCACACACAGTCGAAACTAGTAAATAAATAATTGAAAACATTATTAGCCCCTTCCCTAAATAAAAGAGACGGAAAAATTGAACATATTTCCACATGACTGGCCACCTCCTCCTGATCTTGCTTTAAGGGAGAGAGAGTCCATTTGGGGGGACTTAACACCCAGAGTTAAGAAGAAACTTTGGCCCATTAGCTGTCCCTCCTCAAGGTCCAAATGCTTGCTTTTTTTTTTTTTAAATTTTATTTTGGACTTTTTCGACAAGACAAGGGTTTACCCCCCCCTCCCTGATAGCCCAACGGTCCTGGAACTCTCTATTAGACTAGGCCACCCTTGAACTCACAAAGACCAACCTGCCTCTGCCGTCCCAAGTGCTGGAAGTAAAGGTGTTGCGCCAACCGAGCGCCCACCCGGCGTCCAATGCTGTCAAAACAGGTCCATAGTAATAGGGAAAACATTCTTTCAGAGCCAACTGGTCTAGTCCCAGGGTCAGTGGGTCAGCGGCCAGTTTGAATCTGTGTTGGATGGGAAGGGAGAGGAAGGGGAGTTAGTTAAGGTTTAAATCAGGAGTTTAATGTTATTATTTGCTATTCTATAATTTTCTCCCGCAAACTTGGGGCCCCAGAATGGAACTAGGTTGACAAGGCTTGGCCACAAGTCCTTTTTACCTGCTGAGCTATCTGACCAGCCCCAGGCTGAGGTTTTAATAATCGGCACTGATGGGTCCTGGAATGCGGCTTGAAACTGGCAGGGGGCATGCCTAACGGTGCACAAGGCCTTGGGGCGAAGCCCAACACCGTGCAAAGCACGGCCAGCGTCACAGCCCATAGTCCCAGCATTTGGTACGTGGGCACAGGATGCCCGGGGTTTAAGACATCCCTGCTTCCGAGAGGGCTCCAGGCCAGCTGGCATTAAAAAAAAAAAAAAAAAAAAAAAAAAAAAAAAAAAAAAAAAAAAAAAAAAATCATATCCTGGCGGGGCATACTGGAGCACACCTTTAATCCCAGGACTGGGAGTAGGGCAGAGTCAGGATCTCTGTGATTTCAAAGGCAGCCTGAGGGCTACATTGAGACCCTTCACACACACACCAACACAACCACAACACACACACGCACCACAATAATAATCCTGGGTCTGTGAATAATGCTCAGCTTTTTTTTTTTTAAACTTTTTTTTTTTTTTTTTTTGGGTCTTTTTTGAGACAGGATCTCCCTGTAGCTCTGGCGGTCCCGGAACTCACTCTGCAGACCAGGCTGGTATGACACTCACAGAGATCCACCTGCCTCTGCCTCCGGCAAGTGCGAAAGATTTTTTTTTTTTTTTTTGTATTTTGAGACAGGGTCTCCCTTTACTCCTGGCTGGCCCTGGGAGCTGCTATGTATAACGGCTGGGGCGGGCCTTGACTCACAGAGATCCCCGCCTGCCTCTACCGGCCCGCAAGTGCTAGGATTAAAGCTGCACCACTAACGCCCGGCAATAAATGTCGTCTTTTTTTTTTTATATGTGGAATGAGTGTACTGCCTGCAGGTAGGAATTGTGTGTAGCCTGTGTAGTGCAATGCAGGCAGAGGTCAGAGAGGTGTCGGATTCCCTGGAACGGGAGTTACAGACAGTTCTCAGCTGCCATGGTGGGGTTGGCTCGGGGATCAGTAACCTGGGTCCATCTTTTTTTTTGTTTTTTAATTTTATATTATTTTTTTTTTTTTTTTTTTTTTTTTTTTTTTTTTTTCTGCATGTAGGTTTGTTTATCCATGTTGTGCAATGTCTTGGATGTCAGAAGAGGGTTTTGTGTTCCCCTGGAACTGTAGTTGTCCTGGAATTGGAGTAACAAGACGGTTCTCAAGCCGCCATGTGGGTGCCGGGGAATCGAACCCAGGTCCATCCCTCTGCAAGAGCGCAGTCGGTGCTCTTAACCACTAGGCTATCTCTCCAGCCAGCCCCGAGCGACTGGGTGCTCTTAACTGCGAGGTCATCTCTCCAGCCCCAGCCACTCTTTTTTTTTTTTTTGTTTGCTAGTTTATTGAGAACGTTTTATTCACATTTGCTAGAGATAGTTGGTTTGTGGTATACTTGTAATGTACGCCTTTTGTATTTTATTTAATTTTTTTATTTTTCTATTTTGGATGTGTACAATGTTACTGTTCTGTGATGCAGTTTGTGCACCCGTGTCGTGCAATGCCGTGGCGCGAGGTCAGAAGAGGGTCCTCGGATTCCCCTTGAACTGGAGTTCTCCTGGAATCGGAGTTTACATACGGTTCGTCTCGCCGCCTAGGTGGGTGCTGGGGATTTCGAACACCGGGCCTCTGCAAGAGGTCAGTGCTGCTCTTAACGGCTAGGCTCACTCTCCAGCCCAATGTCAGCCTTTTAAAAACAGTTTGCCACACTTCTTTCTTTTCAGTTGTTTGGAATTGCTCAAGAATTGGGGAAATTTAAGTGTTTAGTAGAATGCAACTACCAATCTCTTGGGTCTTGTAGCAAACGCTTTTTACTTATCCTTCCTTAGCCTTCCTTCCTGTCCTTCCTAGTCCTTCCTTCCTTCCAATCCGTTATCACCTTCCTTACCTGTACTTTCTTTCTCTTTTTCCTTGTTTCTTTCTGTCTTTCTTTTTCTTCAGGTCATTTATTTTTGGTCTTTTCAAGACAGGGTCCTCCCTGTAGTCCCGGCTGCCTGGAACGCACTCTGTAGACCAGGCTGCCCTTGAGCCTCACAAAGATCTGATTGCCTCTGCCTCCCAAGACTAGGATTAAAGGTGTGCCCACCATGGCCTGGTTATTGTATTTTTTATATTGTTTTTGTACAAGATTATCAATCTAGAACCCATGTCCCCTCCATCCCCCCCACCACCCCAGAGTCATAAAGTATTCAGGCCAGACATCGTTGTCATCTCTTTCCTCAGTCGTTTTCAAAATTCCTTTTTTTTTTAATTTTATTTATTTTTTTGTATGTATGAATGTACCGTACTCATGCAGGTCTTTGGCACCCGGGTCGTGCAATGCCGACGGAGGTAAGAAGAGGGTCTCGAAAAGGCATTCCCCTGGAACTGGAGTTTCTCCTGGAATTGGAGTTTCAGACGGTTATCTTAGCCGCCATGTGGGTGCTGGGGATCGAACCGGGTCCCTGCAAGAGCTCGGCGGCTCTTAACCGCTGAGGCTAATCCTCTCCAGCTCGCTTCTCCATGTGTGAGTTGAACTGTTGGAGTCAGAAGTTCATAGTATATTTTCAGTCAGTTCTTTGATCAGTCCTTTCTGTTGTGTTTTTGTTATTGTTGTCCAGGATGCATCACTCCCAACGGCTTGGACAAAGAGCTCAGGGGCCGTGCACAAGAAATAACTAATAACAAAACAACTAGGAAATTGGCCCTAGCATCCACAGATGAGGATTTTTTTTTTTTTTTTTTTTTTTTTTTTTTTTTTTTTGTTTTTCTGTGTTATTTCACTTAAATTGATGTCTTCTAGCTCCAGCCGTTTTTCTGCAAAGCTCGTGATGTCCGTCTTTCTTTACTGGCTGCATAGAACTCCATTGGTTAGATGTACCACATTATCTCTATCCACGCATCATACAGGTGAGGGGCATTTGGGTTTGGTTCCACTCTTCGCTATTGTGAAAGCTGCACGAAAACAAATGGCGTGCATGATTCTGTGGTGGTGGTAAAGTCTTGAGGTCATGCCAAGGAAGTGGTATGGCTGGGTTCGGGTGGCAAGGGGTTCAGTTCCAAGTCTTCCAAGGGTGCTCCCACATGCGTTCCATAGTGGCTGTATGAGTTTACATTCCCACCAAGCAGTGGATGAGTGCTCCCCNTTGTCAAATATGAGGTGGCTGAAGTTATATGAGCGTAAATTTGGATTTTCAATTTTGTTCCATTAGTCAATGGTTCTGTTTTTGTTGTTTTTGTTGTTGTGGTTGTTGTTTTGCCAGTACCAGGCTGTCTTTATTTTTATTTATTTATTTATTTTTTGGTCTTTTCGAGACAGGGTCTCCCTGTAGCCCCAGCTGTCCTGGAACTCACTCTGTGGACCAGGCTGGCCTTGAACTCACAAAGATCCACCTGCCTCTGCCTCCTGAGTGCTAGGATTAAAGGCGTGCGCCACCACGCCCGGCTCACCAGACCTTTTTATCCCAGCTATTTGTGCTGCGTGCGTGTGGGCGGTGTGTATGTGTGTGTGTGTGTCTATGTGGTCGGCATGCATGAAACAGGGTGTGTGTGGAAGCAGAAAGGTGACTTTTGAAAGTTGATTCTGTTAGCCGGGCGTGGTGGCGCACGCCGTTAATCCTAGCACTTGGGAGGCAGAGACAAGCGGATCTTTGTGAGTTCAAGGCCAGCCTGGTCTACAGAGCGAGTGCCAGGACAGCTGGGGCTACAGGGAGACCCTGTCTCAAAAAGCCAAAAAGAAGTTAAGAAAGTTGATTCTGCCCTGGAGGATCAAAGTCAGGCCGGTAGGTTTAGGAACAAACACCTGAGTTGTCCCACCAGCCACAGTCCACAGGGAAAAGCACTGGCTGCTCTTACAGAAGGACTTGGGTTCGGTTCCCAGCACCCACATGTCCACTAACAGCCATCCATAACTCTAGTCCGCTCCGTGGGCACTGCACAACACGGGTGCATTAACACGTGCAGGCATACACTCATGTACACGAAATAAAGTAGAATGATAAGAAAAAAATAAAATGAAAACCAACCAATGAGACAATATCAGAGGATATTAAATCAGAGTAATAGACTATTTATTTAGAATAGGGGCTTAGGGAAGTGAAGCATGGGAAGATTCCAGAAGACCCGAAGGTTGACTGTTCCCATAGGAATGTCTGAGACCTCTGACACAGCAAGTATAGGACTGAGGAAGAAGAGTCTGTCCCTTCTAAAATTTAATTTAATTTGGGCCTGGAGAGATGGCTCAGCAGGTAAGAGCACAGGCTGCTCTTGCAGAGGACATGGGTTCGGTTCTCAGCATCCACGTGGCGGCTCATAACTACAGTGTTACTCCAGCTCCAGGGGATCTGACACCCTCTTAAGGCCTCTGTGGACCCTGCCCCCACACAGAGTGCTTACACTCAGGCACACTCACATAACACATAAAATAAAATTAAGTTAATCTTTTTTTAAAATAAATTTTATTTATTTTTTTATGTGTATGAGTGTACTGTCTGCATGTAGGTTGGTGCACCTGTGTCATGCAATGCTGTGGAGGTCAGAAGAGGGCATTGGATTCCCCTGGAACTGGAGTTAAAGACGGTTCTTAGCCGCCATGTGGGTGCTGGGAATCGAAACTGGGTCCTCTGCAAGAGCAGGTGGAGCTCTTAACCACTAGGCCATCTCTCCAGCCCCATAGTGTAGCTTAATCTTCTTTTTTTTTTTTTTTTTGGTCTTTTTGAGACAGGGTCTCCCTGTAGCCCCAGCCGTCCTGGAACTCACTCTGCAGACCAGGCAGGCCTTGAACTCATAAAGATCCACCTGCCTCTGCCTCCCAAGTGCTAGGATTAAAGGCGTGCACCACTAAGCCCTGCTCATAGCTTAATCTTTAAAACACTAGTTAAATTACTTATTTTTGGCTTATCTGTTTATTTTTGAGGCAAGGTCTCTTGTAGCCCAGGCTGGCCTGGGACGCACCCTGCAGCTGCTTATTTTTCTACGTGGCCTTCTAACCTTTCTGCCTCCATCTCCCAAGTGCTGGGATTACAGGCATGGGCCACCGCTTGGGTTGTGTGTGCTGTGGATGGAACCCAGAGCTTTGTCCACCCCAGGACATCACTCGACCCATTGAGTATGTCCCTAGGTTAAGACTGTGAACCTCTTGTTTCCTATTTCTTTTTGTGTTTGTAATAGGACCCCTGTGTGGTCAGTAAGGGTGCAGCTCGTAAATTAGAGATAACAAGAAAGGAGAGGTAAGAAAGCGAAGGAAATAGGAGATAAGAATAGAGAACGAATAATGAGAGACACAGCTAACGACGAGATAGATAGACGCAGCCGAAGAAGCGACGAATCATAAGACCGCCGCCGAAGAATAGAGGCGACCAGAAGCAGCCGCTTTCTATCTAGAAGACTAATCTACGGCCTCCTCCTCTATCTCCTCCTCTATCTCCTCTTCCTCCTCCTCCTCCTCCTTCTCCTCTTCTATCTCCTTCTCTTCCTCTTTTTTTCTCTTCTTCCTCCTCCTCTTCCTCCTCTTCCTCTTCCTCTTCTTCCTCCTCTTCTCCTCCTCCTCCTCCTCCTCCTCCTCCTCCTCCTTCTTCTTCTTCTTCTTCTTCTTCTCCCTCTCTTTCTGCTTGTCCATGGACCCCATGACCTTCTGTGTAGACATATGTGTAGACACCTCAGGACCCATTTCCAGAGTAAAGGGATTGCTTCTAGCTTGTTCCTTTATTGCTAAGGTCAGAGTTCAGCTACATTTGGAACCAGTGACCTCTCCACCTGGTCCTGGCACTTTAACCACAGCTTCTCTCCACCCCCTGGCACTGGGAGGGCAGAGGCCAGACCTCTGGACTGGGAGGAAGTACTTTTTACTAAGTTCCATAATTGACTGGCAAATTCTGAAAGGGACCAATCAGCTCCTGCATCTGGGTAAGTAAGCTAGGCTTGGGTGTGTGGCAGACTCCTGAGGCCTTGGGTCTGTCTAGAGAAGAAGTAAGGTCTCTGGTTAGGGGAAGGGTTAAGAAGAATTCTCTGGAAGTCATCGAAGGTCAAGACAGTTTGGAAATCTGCAAAGGGAGAGAGCCTGAGGACTTGATGAGGTGGTGGGTGTGCCTTCCAGCAGGCTGGGGGCGGGGGGTCCTCCCCTCTCTGCCCCTGCAGAGCTACAGCCCCTTTGGCCAACTTACTGTATTTGAGCCTTGCCCCGTCCCTGTCCCCAAGTTCTTAGAATGTTCGAACACAGCAATGTATATAAAGAGGGCTCAGCATGTGTTCATAATTAATTAATTTTGGTTCTTTGAGAAAGGGTCTCCCTGTAGCCCCAGCTGGCCTGCAACTCACTATGTACAGCAGGGCTGGTTTGGATCTCACAGAGATCTGCCTGCCTCTGCTTCCTCAGTGCTGGGATTAAAGGCATGCACCACCATGCCCAGACTTTTATTTGAAAATATATTTTATTTATTATTTTTATTTTTGTGTGTATGAGTGTATTGCCTACATATATGTAAGTGCACCCATGTCCTGCAGTGCCTGAGGAGGTCAGAAGAGGGTGTTGGGTTCCCCTGGAACTGGAGCTGCAGAGTTTCTTATCTATGTGGGTGTTGGAAATTGAACTTGGGTCCTGTGCAAGAGCAGCCAGTGCTCTTAATCACTGAGGCTCCTCTCCAGATCCCTCTGTGTCTTAAGCATCGTGCTTAAGCCTATATTAAGCTATCTTTATAGGGTCGGCGAGATGGCTCACCGGAGAAAGGTGCTTGCTACCAAGCCTGGCAACTTGAGTTTGATTGCCAGGACCTACACAGTGGAAGGAGAGAGCCCAGTGACCACAAGTGGTCCTCCGACTTCCATACATGCATCGCGGGAGCAAGTCTGTGAACACACACACACACACACACACACACACATACACACACACAGTGCGTAAACAAATAAATAAATAGATGTGAAAACATTATTAGCCCCTTCCCTAAATAAAAGAGACGGAAAAATTGAACATATTTCCACATGACTGGCCACCTCCTCCTGATCTTGCTTTAAGGGAGAGAGAGTCCATTTGGGGGGACTTAACACCCAGAGTTAAGAAGAAACTTTGGCCCATTAGCTGTCCCTCCTCAAGGTCCAAATGCTTTTCTTTTTTTTTTTTAATTTTATTTTTGGACTTTTCAAGACAGGGTCTCCCTGTAGCCCCAACTGTCCTGGAACTCACTCTGTAGACGAGGCTGGCCTTGAACTCACAAAGATCCACCTGCCTCTGCCTCCCAAGTGCTAGGATTAAAGGTGTGCGCCACCGCGCCCGGCTTCCAAATGCTTTTCAAAACAAGGTCATAGTATGGAAAACATTCTTTCAGAGCCAACTGGTCTAGTCCCAGGGTCAGTGGGTCAGCGGCCAGTTTGAATCTGTGTTGGATGGGAAGGGGAGGGAAGGGGAGTTGAGTTAAGTTTAAAATCAGGAGTTTAATTGTTTATTTTATTCTATTCTATTAATTTTCTCCCTCCACTTGGGTCCCCAGGAATTGAACTTAGGTTGACAAGCTTGGCCACAAGTCCTTTTTACCTGCTGAGCTATCTTGCCAGCCCCAGGCTGAGTTTTAATAATCGGAACTGATGGGGCTGGGAATGCGGCTGAAACTGGCAGGGTGCTTGCCTAACGTGCACAAGGCCTTGGGGCAAAGCCCAGCACTGTGCAAAGCAGGACCAGCGTCACAGCCCATAGTCCCAGCATTTGGTAGGTGGGCACAGGAGGCCCAGGGGTTCACAGACATCCCTGCTTCCTAGAGGGCTCCAGGCCAGCTTGCATTAAAACAGACAGACAAACAAACCCCACCAAAACCATCCCTGCCCTGAAAAAAAAATCATATCCTGGCGGGGCATACTGGAGCACACCTTTAATCCCAGGACTTGGGAGGAGGTAGAGGCAGGCAGATCTCTGTGAGTTCAAGGCCAGCTGGGGCTACAGTTGAGACCCTGTCACACACACACACACACACACACACACACACACACACACACACACACACAAATAATATCCTGGGTCTGTGAATATGGCTCAGCTTTTTTTTTTTTAAA
>VZQC01003708.1:26928-47483 GCA_009823505.1 Rhizomys pruinosus | reverse complement strand
AGCCCCTCACTGGGGAGCCTAGACAGGGCTCTACCACTGAGCCACACCGCAGCCCCGCGCTGGGGAGCCTAGACAGGGCTCTACCACTGAGCCACACCGCAGCCCCTCACTGGGATTCTAGACAGGGCTCTACCACTGAGCCACACCGCAGCCCCTCACTGGGGAGCCTAGACAGGGCTCTACCACTGAGCCACACTGCAGCCCCTCACTGGGGAGCCTAGACAGGGCTCTACCACTGAGCCACACCGCAGCCCCTCACTGGGGAGCCTAGACAGGGCTCTACCACTGAGCCACACCCCAGCCCCTCACTGGGGAGCCTAGACGGGGCTCTACCACTGAGCAACACCCCAGCCCCTCACTGGAGTTCTAGACAGGGCTCTACCACTGAGCCACACCCCAGTCCCTCACTGTGTATCCTAGACAGGGCTCTACCACTGAGCCACACCCCAGCCCCTCACTGGGGATCCTAGACAGGGCTCTACCACTGAGCCACACTCCAGCCCCTCACTGGGGATTCTAGACAGGGCTCTACCATTGAGCCACACCACAGCCCCTCACTGGGGATTCTAGACAGGGCTCTACCACTGAGCCACACCACAGCCCCTCACTGGGGATTCTAGACAGGGCTTTACCACTGAGCCACACCCCAGCCCCTCACTGGGGATTCTAGACAGGGCTCTACCACTGAGCCACACCCCTGCCACTCACTGGGGATTCTAGGCAGGGGCCATACCCCCAGGCCTACTTTTTATATGTGATGCTATAATCATGCCGAGATATTAAATTTTTAAAAACCAAGTTGGACCCCCTCAGCTCCCCATGAAAGTCCCAGTCTCCACCTGCTCAGATTTTGAAGTCTTCTCCAGGTCTCCACAGCCCTCGCCGAGCAGGTGGCCCTGATCACTTGGGACTCACTCTGTGTAGCTGCATGACCATCTTGTCCTTTCAATGATGTTAGTTTATTTATTATCATGATTGTGTGTGTACGTGCACGGCAAAATGCACAGTGGAAGTCAGAAGAAAGTCATTTCCAGGAGCCAGTCTTCTCTGTCCACCCTGGGTCCCAGGGATGGCACTTGCTTTTGCCCACTGAGCTGTCCTTCCAACCCCCTTTCCTAAACGCACAATCCCAGTCTGTGTTAGAATATTTGAACTTGCTGCCTCCTTCCCCCTAGGGGAATAGCTAGGGGGATATAGCTCCCTCTGCCCCCAGATGTGGCATGGCTTCTGGCCTCTTCAGTTCATTCTGTCTGCAGGAGGATCACCTGGTCTCAGATGCTCTGGGTACCCTGTCTCTTTATCCTCTGCTCTTTCAGTGATGCATTTTAATTATGCACATTTGTGGGGTAAAGAGTCACCTCAGTTCAATAACCAGATCTGACTAACATGAGCATGTTCTCAGAATTCATAATTTATTTGTGGTGAGACTGTCTGATCAATATTTATTTTATGGCTCATTTTGTCTTCTTTTTAAAGATATTATTTATTTATTTATTTTTATTTTTTTTCTTTGTCTTTTTGAGACAGGGCCTCTCTTTAGTCCTAGCAGGCCTGGAGCTCACTTTGTAGACCAGGGTGGCCTTGAACTCACAGAGATCTGCCTGCCTCTGCCTCCCAAGTGCTGGGATTAAAGGCATGCACCACCACACCCAGCCTAAGACTGTTTTTATCCGCCATGTGGGTGCTGGGAATTGAATCCAGGTCCTCTGCAAGAGCAGTCGGCACTCTTAACCACTGAGCCATCTCTCCAGTCCCTATATATTGATTTTTGAGACAGGGTCTCCCTATAGCCTCAGCTGGCCTAGAACTCACTATGTAGACCAGGCTGACCTTGAACTCACAAAGATCCGCCTGCCTCTGCCTCCCAAGTGCTGGGATTAAAGGTAGGCACCAGCAAGCCTGGATAGGATCTATTTTTATTTTTTATTTTATTTATTTATTATGTGTATGAATGTACTGTCTGCATGTAGTTTTGTGCACTCATGTCATGCAATGCCGCAGAGGTCAGAAAAGGGTGTCGGATTCCCCTGGAACTGGAGTCAGAGACGGTTCTCAGCCACCATGTGGGTGCTGGGAATCGAACCCGGGTCCTCTGCAATCTTAACTGCTAGGCTATCTCTCCAGCCCCTGATTTTATTTTTAATTGTGCATATGTGAATGTGTGTGCACATGTATTCCTGCAGCCAAGGCCAGAAGAGGGCAATGGATGCCCTGGAACTGGAGTTACAGGCTGTTGTTCGCTGCCAAGTGTGTGCTGGGAACTGAACACAGTCCTCTGCAAGAGCAACCAGTGCTCTTAACCACTCAGCCAGCTCTCCAACCCTTGAGTACTAGTGTACTGAATGTCCCATGTGCAAGGTGAGATACAAGCTAAGGAGGGCAGGGATTTTACGTCACTTCCATACAGAGCCCTTGTCCCTAACTCAGTGTGCAACACATGCTACATGAACAACTGTTTGTTGAGTGAATGAATGAAGGGTATATTTTTGTTTGCCAGGCTCGGTGTCAGAAGGCTAAATGGAACACCCCTTCTGAGTCTCTTCTCCAGACACTCTCACCCATGAAGCCAAGAGAAACCAGAAGAATCACCCAGATCCCAAATCATCCACTCAGGCCCCGGTCTCTGAGAACTCCACGGAAGAGGTCCATTATGCTACTCTTAACTATCCTCGCCTCCATTTGTGGGAGACCCAGCCTCCCCAGGACACCCACTCTGATTATGCGGAAGTCAGGTTTCACTGAGGAGGTGCTGGACTTTAGCACCAAGGCATTAAAGAGGTTCTCAAAGCAGAGTGCAGTCTCTCTTGAAAAATAATCCTCCAGGAGCTGAAGAGATGACTCAGTAGATTAGAGAATACACTGCTCCTGCAGGGGACCCCAGTTCAGTTCCCTGCACCCACGCTGGGCATCTCACAACCACCTGTAACTCCAGCTCATAGGATCCAAGGCCCTATTCTGACCTCTATGGCACCTGCATTTACATGTATATACACACACAGACACACATACACAAACACAAATAAATAATACAATATAATCTTTTAACAAATAATAATGGCTCAGCAGTTAAAAGCACTGGCCATTCTTGCAGAAGACCCAGGTTCAAATCTCAGCACCCAAATGGCAGTTAACAACCATCCTTAACTCTAGTTCTGGGAGATCCAAGACCCTCTTCTGTCCTCCATGGGCACTGCATGACATGGGTGCACTTAACACACATGCAGGGATTCACGTAAAATTAAAAATGTTTAAATACTTTTTAAATGAATTATAATGAAAGTATTTTTAGGGGCAGCAAGGTGGCTTAGCAGGTAAAGGCACCTACCGTCAAGCAGATGACCTGAGTTCAATTCCTGGGATCCACAAGGAGAAAGGAGAAAATTGACCTCCGCATGCACACTGGCTGCTGCTCACATACCTGCACACACCTGCACACAAACACACACTCTAAGTAAATAAGCGGAAAGAGAAATAAAACAGACTGGTAAAGAGTATTTGACTAAATGGCCAATGGTATATTTTGTGATAATCTGTTCACTTTTGCTTAAAGGTTTTATTTTCTTAAATAAATATGGTAATTTAAAATGTTTTCTTTTGTGTGCATGTGTGCGATTGCACATTTCCATGTCGTAATCCACAGTGGAGGTCAGAGAGTGACTTGTGGGAACTAGTTCTCTCCCTCCACCCTGTGGGTCCCAGGGACTGAACTCAGCTCGTCAGGCTTGGCGCCAGGCCCTGTCCTCTGAGCCGTCCTGCTGGCCCTGGATGGGGTCATTTTCATCTAAGGTCCTCGAAGGATATTCATCTCATCCCAGACTCAGGCTTTTTTAATTTATTATTTATTTTTTTTGTCTTTTCGAGACAGGGTCTCCCTGTAGCCCCAGTTGTCGTGGAACTCGATCTGTAGACCAGGCTGGCCTTGAACTCACGAAGATACGCCTGCCTCTGCTTCCGGAGTGCTAGGATTAAAGGTGTGTGGTACCACACCCGGTGTGTGATGCCCTTTCAAGGTGACAACTGGTCCAACGTGGAGAGGAAAGGGTTTATTCATCTTACATCTCCCAGGTCACAGTTCATCACTGAGGGAGCCCAAGGTAGGAACTCAGGGCAGGAACCTGGAGGCAGGAGCTGAAGCACAGGTCATGGAGGAACGCTGCTCAGTGGCTGTCTCCCCTGGCCCATGCCCAGCCTGCTTTCTTATATAATACACAACAACCTGCCCAGGGGTGGCATCACCCACAGTGGGCTGGGCCCTTCCACATTCATTGAACAATCAAGAAAATACCCCACAGATATAGTCAGTCACAGGCCAGTCCAATAGAGGAAATTCCCCAGTTGAGGCTCCCTCAATGCAGATATGTCAAATTGACCCTAAAGCTATCCAGTGCAACAAATACAGGGCTGACCAGATAGCTCAGTGTGTAAAGGTGCTTGCTGCCAAAGCTGTTGACCTGAGTTCAATCCCTGGGACACACAGGGTGGCCGCCTACCACAAGTTGCCGTCTAACCTATGTGCTCTCCATGCGTGCACTGTGGTGGACACACAGACACACAAAGGAATCAATAAATGTATAAACCAATTTTTTAAATTGTGTATGAGTGTTGTCTGCATGCATGGAAGTGCACCTGTGACATTCAATGCCTGCAGAGGACAGAAGAGGGCATCAGCTTTCTTAGAAAGTTCCCCTGGAACTGGAGTTCTAGGTGCTTGTTCCCCACCATGTAGGTGCTGGGAACTGAACCCAGGTCCTCTGCAAGAGCAGCCACTGAGCCATCTTTCCAGCCCTAAAATATTCTTTTATATTTATTTATTTATTTATTTATTTATTTATTTATTTATTTATTTATTTATTTATTTTTGTATTGAGACAGGGTCTCCCTTTAGTCCCAGCTGGCCTGGAGCTTGCTCTATAGGCCAGGCTGGCCTTGAACTCACAGAGATTCGCCTGCCTCTGCCTCCCGAGTGCTAGGATTAAAGGCATGCGCCACCACGCCCAGCTAAAATATTCTTTTAAAGATGACAGCATGGCTTGGAGGATGTGCTGATTAAGGCCCTCCAAGACTCATGAGCTGGAAGTTTGGTCCCCCCTGTGGCCGGTGGTACAGCAATGGGATCTCTGAAGAATAGAGGCGAAGTGGAAGGGAGCGGGGCACGGGGCAGCACCCCCTGAAAGGGGCCACCTCTGATCTCAGAGGGCTGCCAAGTCCGGCTTCTCTGCTATTCCTGTTTCTCCACGTTTGTGCATCTAATGCACTCCCTCCACCACATCAAACGTCCGTGGAGCCTTGAGACCTTCATTAGAGCCAAGCCAGGGCCACGGCCTTGAGCCTGCAGAATGACTGAGCACCACATTGTGTCAGAGAGCTGCGGGGAGGGCTGGAGAGATGACTCAATGGTTCCCAGCACCCACCATCCCTAAGTCCAGGGGATCCAACAGCCTCCTCTGACCGACGTGGACATTGCACCACATGGGTGCAGAAGTTTATAGGCAAGCAAAACACTCATACCCATAAAATAAAGATAAATAAAATCAAAAAAAAAAAAAAAAAAAAGGAAAAAGGTGATAAAATTGAAGAAAGGGCCGGGGGGGGGCGGAGCCAGGAGCCAGTCACGCACAGCGTCGACCTCCTCTTTTCACGGCTGTGGACAAAGTGTCATTGGCTGCTCAAGCTCCCTCAGCCACATCTGCCCTGACATGACAGACTCTCCCGCTGTGAACTCCAGTAAACCCCTCCTTCTTGTCGCTTCTTGTCAGGTGCACAGGAAAGGGAAAAGTAAATAATACAGTCTTTAACACTTACCGTGAGCACTGAATAGCCGCACCTGGGATATAATCCGTATTCATCAGTTGTTTCATGAGAAGTTTCACGAGTCTGGTTAGAGCCATATTTCAGTGGCAGTGTGTGCAAGGTCCTGCGTTTGACCTCAGCCTTGTAAGAACAAATGATGAATAGAAAAAATAGAAATCGCTGGGCATGGTGGTCCATGCCTTTAATCCTAGCACTTGGGAGGCAGAGGCAGGTGGATCTTTGTGAGTTCAAGGCCTGCCTGGCCTACAGAGCGAGTTCCAGGACAGCTGGGGCTACAGGGAGACCCTGTACAAATCAGAATGCATTTTTTATTTTGATTTTCTTGTTTTTATATTTTATTTTTCGTTATTTTATGTGTCTAAGTGTTTTGCTTGGATGTTCATATCTGCACCCATGTCATGCAATGCCCACGGAGGTCAGAAGAGGGCTGGGGAGATGGCTTAGCAATTAAAGCACTTGCCGTGCAATGGATAGGCCTGTAGTTCAGATCCCCACATCCTACATAAACATTGGGTGGCCTGGCATCCCATCTGTAATACCAACCTTGTAGACAGAGACAGAGCCCTCGAGGAAGTGTGCTAAGGAGACTACTGATATCGGTGAGCTCTGGGTTTGATTGAGAGACCCTGCCTTAATGAATATTCCTGACATCAACCTCGGGCCTACACACACACACACACACACACACACACACACACACACACACCATCAATGAGAACCAGGAATATGCTGGGCACGGTGGTGCGCAACGCCTTAATCCGTAGCACTTGGAGAGGCAGAGGCAAGGGCGAATTCGCTCGTGAATTGCAAGGCCAACCTGCCTACAGAGGATTTTCAAGGACAGCTGGTGGGCTACAGGGAGCACCCTGCCCTCAGACCAAAAAACAAAAAAAAAAAAAAAAGAAATGAAGAAATGAATAGCAACTCAGAAAAGGGAAAAAATACTCAACTCATACAGACCCTAGAGTGGGATGGGGCTGCATGCCAACGAGACAGTTCAGTACCCTGCACCCCCATGTAGGTTCTGCATTACCCCTTCTCCAAACAATGCACCCCACAACCTCAGAACCCCCCTAGTCCCCACCTGCTTTGGGCCCCTGTCTGCAACAGTCATGTAAAGTTCCCCAGTCCCAACCAAAGTTAGACAGTTTCTAGTCAGGTGTATTCCTAACACATCAGAGTCTGAGGTAGGGCTGATCCACCCTGAACTGGTTTGGGGTGTCCTCTAGTAACCTTTCAGGGAGAATTCACCCATGTACCATCTAATGCCAATTAGATAATGTGTATTGAGCATGCACATGAGATTTAATAAAGGAACGCACATAGTAGAAAAAATAGATGACCTAATCTGTCAATCAAAGTAGAGAAACACCTGAAGTATGCCCTGTAGTACAGCTTCCTCTTTCTCTTGAGCCCCACAAAAGGAAGTCCTGAACAATAACTGGCCCTTGAGTGCCCTCAGTCACGTAGCCAGCCCTCAATCTTGACTGTGTGACTCTAATCTGTACCATCACTTTGCTCTGAATAAAGTTATGTCACTTCTTCCGAAATTCTCTGCAAGCCCTTATTTTGGATGCTTTGTATAAGAGGTTAACAACCTGGGGACACCCAGCCCAAACCCCAACTACTCGTAATAGATATAGGGCAGGTTACTAGGGTGGATGCTGGAGGAGACTCCAGAGAAACCAGAGTCGATGTCCATAAGCCTACACAATATTCTGCTTCTCTCCTTCAACTCCAGAATCTCCCCACAAGAGCCCTTGAACATCTCTTTGACCTTGGAGTTTGTACCTCTGTGTTTCTTGAACAAGTTTAGCCAGAGATCAGTGACTTTGAAATATATGTGCTAAGGTCCTGACCTCTTGGGACTTGGAAGGAGCATGGGACTCTTACCCAATTCACCCACCAAAAGACGACTGTTATATAAATGAACTGGAGAGGGTTCCCAGGCCTGGAGGCAGAAAGATTGGACTTGGGAGCTACCAGATTCAACCATGACCCAAGAAGCACAGAGCAGCTGTACTTTGTTAGTCGCTATTCCAGTCTTGTTCTTTCAAACTCTTTAACTTGGGCTAGTGCTCAGCAGGCCAACACTTGCCATCAGGCCTGGAGACCTGAGTCCAATCCTCGGACCCCGGCTGGGGGGAATAGTAAGGAGAAAAAGCAACACAATAGGTTGTTCTCTGACCTACACGGAGCACAAATAAATTATAGTGCTATTTTAATACAAATGCTTATGAGTGTTTTTGCCTGCATCTAACCGTGTCCATTGTTCCTGAATGCCTGAAAGGAGTCCAGAAAGACAACTGGATTCCCTAAATTGGGAGTTAGACGGCAGCTGTTAACCACATGGCGTTGTGAGATTTGAACACCTGGGTCTTTCTGCACACAGCAGCCAGTACTGTTAAGAGCTAGCCAGTAGAAAAGGCCTTTGACAAAATTCGCAGCATCCCTTCAGGCTTAAAGTCCTAAGGGAAATTGTATTGGAGGGATCATTCCTCAATGTAACAAACCCTATAGCAGGAAACCCACAGCCAATTATCATCTCTAAATGGGAAATGTCAAGAACATTTCCTTCTTAAAGGTAGGACTCGCAAGGCTGCCCCCTGTCACACATCCTTTCAATATAGTGTTGAAACACTTGCTAGAGCAATAAGGCAAGAAAGGAAATTAAAGGGTATAATTGGAAAGAGGAAGTCAAGCTATCCCTTTTGCTGATGTATATTGTTTACTTAGGGATGCTAAAAACTCCCAAGAAAACTCCTAGAAACGATTAACAGCTTGCAAAGTGGCAGGATACAAAATAACCTAAAAAATCTTGGCCTTTCTTTACACCAACAACAAGCAACTGAGAAGAAATCAAGGAGACCTTCCCACTCACGAATAGCCTCAAAAACAATAAAATACCTAGGAACAAACCTAACCAAAGACACCAAGATCTCTGACACACAAAAATTTTAAACCCTTAAAAAAGAATGGGAAGAAGACATCAGAAGATGGAAAACCTCCCATGCGTCATGGATGTGGAAAATTAACATATGTAAAATGTCCATCTACCCAAACTATTTTTAAGATTTAACCAATCCCATAAAATCTCCAAAGTTTCTTCACAGGCTTGGAAAAAAAATCCTAAATTATATGGAAAAACAAAAGACCCCGATAGCCAAAAACCCTGAGTGAAAAGAGCAACACAGGGGGATCCTATACAGACTCAATGTCAAACTATACTACAGGGTATAGTCAAAAACAGCTTGGTACTGGCACAAAACAGACCTGTTGACCAATGGAAAAAACTGAAGATCCAAACTTGAGCTCATACAATTTCACCACCTCAATTTGAAGGGCAAGAAGACACTGGAGGAGAAAGACAGCATCTTCACAAGTATGGTGCTGCCAAACTGGATCACCCTTGTAGAAGAAGAAATAAACTCTACCCTCTCTGCCCTGTAACAAAGTCAACTCCAGATGGATAAAAGACCTCAATGTGAAACCCCAAACCGAAGGGATAGAAGAAAGTTGGCAGCAGACTACAAGACATAGGTGTAGGAAAGACTCCTAAATCAGGACATCAGCTGCGCAAGAATAAGTCAAAATTGACAAATGGGACCCATTAAACTCAAAAGCTTTGTAACATCAAAGAAACAATAAAGGAATGAAGAGAAATCCACGTAGGGGAGGAACCCTTCATCATCAGAACATCTGACAAAGCATGATTTCCAGATATAAAGAGCTACTCAAAAAAAAAAGAAAGAAAACAAATGACCCACTCAAGAGTGGAGCAAAGATGAAAGAGACTTCACAATGAGGAAATAGAGATGGCGAGAAACATCTTTAAATTGTTCACTCAACGAATAATTAGGAAAGTGCAAATAAAACCATTTTAAGATATCATCTTACTCCAATAAGACTGCTAGGATCAAGAAAACAAATGAACCAAGTGCTGGAGAGGTTTGGGGAAAGGAACACTCATCCAGCTGGTGGGATAAACTGGTTAACCTACTGTGATGAAAGCAGTGTGGAGAACCCTTGAAGACTTGGAATGAACTTGCCACCACGACCCAGCCATACCACTCCTATGCATGTACCCTAAGACCACCCACGCAGAAGATACAGGCACGGCCATGTTTATATTCAGCTCTCTTCACAAAACAGGAGCTGGAACCAACCAATGCCCCTAACTGACGAGTGGATAGAGAAATGTGGTAATCTACACAATGGAGTTCTATGCGAAAGTAAAGAAGAGACCATGACTTTGCAGGAAATGGATGGAGCTAGAAGAATCATGCTGAGTGAAGTTACACACTCCCAGAAAACCAAACGTATGAATGGTATCCTCTCAGCTGTGATGCTAAGGTCAATTTCCTATTGGAAGTTTATTCTTGTGGCACGGCCCTTGAGCTTTTTGTCCAAGCAGTTGGGAGTGCATACTGGAAACAACAAGTAACAACAACAAACAACAAAACACAAAGAAAGGACTGCATCAAGATACTGAAACAAGTAACTTCGCGCAAACAGTGCAACTGCGGAAAAAACACATGAGAATATGAGAAAAGACTGAAGAAAGAGATGAAAAGCATGTTTGGCAAGAATCAATGAGCTCTGGTGAGGTGGGGGAAGTGAGGGAGTGGGCACGGTGGAAATGTCTAGAATTTTAGAAATCCTGAAAAAAATACATAAAAATCAAAAAATAAATAAGATGGTGTCACACCTTTAATCCTAGCCTTGGGGGCGAGGCAGCAAGCTTTGTAGTTCAAGGGCAAGCCTGGTCTAACAGAGGTGAGTTTCCAGTACAGCTGGGACAAACAAGGAGACCCTGTCTTGAAAAGACCAAAATAAATAAAGAAAAAAGAAAGAAGAGAAAGAAAGAAGGAAGAGAGAAGAAGAAGAAAGGAAATGAGAAGGAAGGGAAGGAAGGAAGAAAATAGATACAAGACCCGAGAGACTGGTAGTTGCATTCTACCAAACACTTAAATTTCCCCAATTCTTGTGCAATTCCAAACAACTGAAAAGCAAGAAGTGTGGCAAACTGTTTTTAAAAGGCTGACATTACAAGTATACCAAAACCAGACTATCATCTAGCAAATGTGAATATGCAAGCAAAAGTGCTCAATAAAAGAGCAAAAAAAAAAAAAAAAAAAAAAAAAAAAGAAGCGGAGCTGGGATTGAGAGATGACCTAGCGGTTAAGGGCACTGGCTGCTGTTGTAGAACCAGGTTGAGTTCCCAAAACCCGCATCTGGTGGCTCACAATGCCTGTAACTCTGGTCAGGTTATCTAATGCCCTCTTCTGAGTTTGTGGGCATTGCACCACACGGGTGCAAACCAACCCTACATGCAGACAGTAACACTCAACACAAATGAAAAAAAAAAAAAAGAAAGGAAGAAATTTATTGCCGGCGTAGGGTGGCACGCCATTAATCACTAGCAATTGGGGGTAGAAGGCTAGAGGCAGGCAGATCTCTGTGAGTTCAAGCCAGCCTGGTCTAATAGCAAGCTCCAGGCCACCAGGAGGAAAAGGGAGACCCTATCCTCAAAAATACAAAAAAAAAAAAAAAAAAAAAAATTTCCTAGCACTTGGGAGGCAGAGGCAGTGGATCTCTGTGAGGTCAAGGTCAACCTGGTCTGCAGATGAGTTCTGGGACAGCCAGGAGCTACAGGAGACCTGTCTCAAAAGAACCAAAAAAAAAAAAAGTTTAGAAAAAAGAAAAGCCGGGCCTATTCACAGACCCAGATATTATGTGTGTGGTGTGTGTGTGTGTGGGTGTGTGTGTGTGTGTGGGTGTTGTGTATGTGTGTGGTGTGTGTGGGTGTGTGTGTGTGTGTGTGTCAGGGTCCTCAACTGTAGCCCAGCTGGGCCTTGAACTCACACGATCTGCCTGCCTCTCCCTCCGCCAAGTCCTGGGATTACAGGGATGTTCTTCCACTATGCCGCCCAGGAATCTGAATTTTTTTTTTTTTTTTTTTTTTTTTTTTTTTTTTTGTTTTTGTTTTTCTGTTTGCTTTCCTGCAAGCTGGCCTGGAGCTCCCTAGGAAGCAGGGATGTCTGTGAACCGCTGAGCCTCCTGTGCCCACGTACCAAATGCTGGGACTATGGGCTGTGACGCTGGCCGTGCTTTGCACGGTGTTGGGCTTCGCCCCAAGGCCTTGTGCATGTTAGGCAAGCACCCCGCCAGTTTCAGCCGCATTCCCAACCCCATCAGTTCCCATTATTAAAACTCAAGCCTGGGGCTGGAGAGATAAGCTTCAAGCAGGGTAAAAGAACTTGTGGCCAAGCCTGTCAACCTAAGGTATTCCCTGGAGGACCCAAGTCGTGGGGCGCAAATTACGTCCGAATCGCCTAAAATCACACAATTAAACTCCTGAAGTTTCAACAAAGCTTCACTCAAATCCCCTCCCCCCCACCTTCCCCACCACCCCGTTTCCCACTGGCACTGACCTGCTGACCCGGGACTCGCCCCTTTGGCCTGAAAGAATGTTTTCCAATACTCCCAGTGCCCTTGTTTTTGAAAGCTTTGGAAGCCATACACGGGTTGCGCACACCTTTAATCCTAGCAACTTGGGAAGGCAAGGCAGGCAGATCTTGTGAGTTCAAGGCCAGGCCTCGCTACATGATGAGTTGCAGGACAGCTGGGCTACAAGGAAGACCCTGTCTTGAAAAACCAAAAAATCAAATTAAAAAAAAAAAAAAAAAAGAAAAGCAGTTGTAACATTGAGGAGGGACAGCTAATGGGCCAAAGTTTCTTCTTAACTCTGGGTGTTAAGTCCCCCCAAATGGACTCTCTCTCCCTTAAAGCAAGACCAGGAGGAGGTGGTCAGTCATGTGGAAATATGTTCAATTCTTCGGTCTCTTTTAGTTAGGGGGGAATGTACTAATAATGGTGTTACATTTATTTAATTTATTTTGTGATGCACTGTGTGTGTGGTCTGTGTGTGTGAGGGTGTGTGTTTGTGTGTGTGTGATGTGTGTGTGTGTGGTACAGAATTGCTCCCACGATGCATGTATGGAGGGTCGGAGGACCACTTGTGGTCACTGAGCTCTCTCCTTCCACTGTGTAGGTCGGCAATCAAACTCAAGTTGCCAGGGACTGTGAGGCAAAGCACCTTTCCTCTGGTGAAGCCATCTCGCTGACCTATAAAGATAGCTTAATTAGGCTAAGCACATGCTAAGACCAGAGATCCGGGAGAGAAGCCGCAGTGGTTAAGAGCACGCCTGCTCTTGCAGAGGACCCAAGTTCAAATCCGCAACACCCACATAGATAAGAAACTCTGCAGCTCCAGGTCCCAGGAGAACCCAACACCCTCTTCTGACCTCCTCAGGCACTGCATGACATGGTGGCCTTAGATATATGTAGGCAATACATTCATACACAAAAAAATAGAAATAATAAATAAAAATAGATTTTTCAATAAAAGTCTGGTCATGGTGATGCAGCCTTTAATCCCAGCAGCGGAGGAAGCAGAGGCAAGGCGGATCTCTGAGATCAAAGCCGGCCCTGGGGTACATAGTGAGTTTGCGGCCAGCTGGGGCTACAGGGAGAACCCTTTCTCAAATAACCAAAATTAATTAATTATGAACACATGCTGAGCCCTCTCTATATACACTGCTCTGTTCGAACATTCTAAGAACTTGGGGACAGGGACGAGGCAAGGCTCAAATACAGTAACTTGACCAAATGGGGCTAGTACTCGTCAGGGAGAAGGGGAGCCCCCCCCCCCAGCCTGCTAGAAGCCACACCCACCACCTCAACAAGTCCTCAGGCTCTCTCCCTTTGCAGATTTCCAAACTGTCTTGACCTTCGATGACTTCCAGAGAATTCTTCTTAACCCTTCCCCTAACCAGAGGCCTTACTTCTTCTCTAGACAGAGCCAAGGCCTCAGGAGTCTGTCACACACCTAAGCCTAGCTTACTTACCCAGATGCAGGAGCTGCTTGGTCCTTTTCAGAATTTGCCTGTCAATTGTGGAACTTAGTAAAAAGTACTTCCTCCTAGTCCAGAGGTCTGGCCTCTGCCCTCCCAGTGCCAGGGGTGGGGAGAAGCTGTGGTTAAAGTGCCAGGACCAGGTGGAGAGGTCCCTGGTTCCAAATGCAGCTGAACTCTGACCTTAGCAATAAAGGAACAAGCTAGAAGCAATCCTTTTACTCTGGAAATGGGTCCTGAGTTGTCTACACATATGTCTACACAGAAGGTCATGGGGTTCATGGACAAGCAGAAAGAGAGGGAGAAGAAGAAGAAGAAGAAGAAGAAAAGAAGAAGGGAAAGAAGAATAGGAGTAGTAGTATATTAAGAGGATAAAAAGATTAGCATTAAGCGTGAACGTTGCCTAGAGATAGAGGGGATGAATTAGGTCGTTAGTCGTCGTAGTATCTATGCGTAGGATTAGTATATGGGTCGTTCTAGAAGTTTCTGGTTTAATAGAGGATATCAGTAGGGGCACTAAGAAAGCCTAGCAAAGAAAGGACGCGCAAAGAAGAATCCGGAGGCGGAAAAACAGAAGAACAATGAAGATTCGTGATGCAAAAAACAAGTATAAGGTCTGGGGTTTCAACTAGGTGAAGAGGCTGTAGCACTTCTGACCACAAGGGGTCCGATTACAAACAAAACAGAAACAAAAAGAAACATAGGAAACAAGAGGTTCACAGTCTTAAGCTAAGGACATACTCAATGGGTCGAGTGATGTCCTGGGGTGGACAAAGCGCTGGGTTCCATCCACAGCAACACCTAACCCAAGACACACAGACCCAACACCAACCCAAGGAGCGGGTGGACCATGCCGGTAATCCCCACACTTGGGAGATGGAAGGCAGAAAGGTTAGAAGGCCACGTAGAAAAATAAGCAGCTGCAGGGTGTAGCCCAGGCTAGCTGGGCTACAAGAGACCATTTGCCTACAAAATAAAACAGTATAAAATGAAAAAAAGAAGTAATTTAAAAACTAGTGTTTTAAAGATAAGCTATGAGCAAAAAAGGCGGGGTCGTGCACGCCCTTTTAATCCTAGCACGTGGGAGCAGAGGCAGGCGGATCTTTGGTGAGTTAAAACAAAAAATCACAAAAAAANAAGGGCTGCGATTGGGGTTAATGGTGAAACTACAACAATATAGACTGGACACTCATTTGATCAACTTGATTGAACATACAAGCCCCCCCCCCCGCCTGCTGGATGGTGGGACCTATGAGCTGTGTGGGTTTGGGCACAACTGCTCGCAAATTGGTTTTACATGAAGGATTCTTGTACTCACAAAATATCACTTATTGTTAAAAAAAATGAAAACGAAACAAACAAACAAACAAAAAAAACAGAAAGATGCAGAAAAGTTATGGCAGAATGCCTGATCTGGGATGGGTAGGGGGGGGTGAAGGGAAGGGGATATATGCCTGAACTGAATTGGAAAATGATCTATGAAATACACAAAGCAGCAATAAAAAATTAATTAAAAAATTAAGGAAATAAACATATTTTTGACTAATCATTCAGAGCTGACAGATGTGCTGGATAGCTTTAGTGTTAACTTGACACACCAGGGTTGAGGGAGCCTCAATTGGGGAATTGGCTCCATTGGATTTGCCTGAGGCCACATCTGTGGGGTATTGTCTTGATGGTCAAGCAGTGTGGGAGAGCCCAGCCCACAATGAGTGGTGCCACCCTGGGCAGGTTGTTGTGTACTGTATAAGAAGGCAGGCTGAGCATGAGCTAGAGGAGCAAACCAGTGAACAGCATTCTTCCATGGCCTGTGCTTCAGTTCCTATCTCCAGGTTCCTGCCTCCTGGTTCCTGCCTTGGGATCCCTGAGTGATGAACTATGACCCAGGAGATGTGAGCTGAATAAACCCTTTCCTCCCCAAGTTGGTGTTGGTCAGAGTGTTTTGTCACAGCTATGGAAGACAAACTACAACAGTAGAATAAGGAATGGTGTTTGCTTTCTGGTTATCCTTATTATATCTCATGTTTTAGAGCATTCAGGAATTCAAAAATTAGTCTCATTTAAAACCTGAAATTTAAACAAGCACATTGTGAAAGAAGGCTGAAGAAACATTTCAATCTGAGGGTCATTTAATAACTTGCAGAATGCTTACTGGATAAGGTATTCAAACACAAAACAAGATGATTTGCAGATAGATAATCAGTTGGAAGTATTCAGGCATATCTAGAAACAACAATTAGGTTTTTAGCCTCAGTCATTATCACTTGAATGATAGAATATATGAGTACATAATATAATTTTATGTCAATGCTTACTGGGATACCAATAATTCATTGAAAATCATTCAAAAGTATAATAAAATTTTGTGTTTTCATTATTTGACACTACCTGGGAAGAGTTCAACATTTTAGTAGCCCCCAATATTATTTTCCAGGATGCAATATATAGCAGCACCGAATGTTAATAACCAGAAATTTCCAGAGGACCTTTGCCTCACAGGACTACAGAGAATGGTTGGAGACCCACAGCTGATACTAGAAAATACAAATTTTCATTCTTTCTTCTGTCCTTGTACCTGTAAAGCGGAAGGTGATTGTTGAAACCTCACATACATGTCTTTCTATTTTATTAAACTATCTGCAAATCAGTAAGCTCTGTTTGTTATCTTTTCCATCTGGAGATTTAAAAGGCCTGGCTGTCTGCCATTTTAGGATACACATCCAGCAACTCCTCCACCCACGCCACCCCCACCCAGGATTTCATTAAAGAACACCTTGATGTTGAACTGAATAAAAAAAAAGTCCGTTTGTTCCTCACACAGTGTTTCCTCTCTCTGCACTTGTGCTATGGTAGTTCTTTCTTCTCCAATTCTACAAAGCATCTTTCTTGATGTCTTCACACTGGGAGGACTGTAATCAGGATGCGTTCTGTGATCTGCTCCCACCACTGATCGTATGACCAAGAGAGAGTGCAACATATCATGGAAGTAAATATGGTCCACCATATGCCACCTAATCAGGCATAGACTCAGGGTAGGGAGTCATATGATCATTCAAACAGATGCAAGAAATTTCTTTGAGAAACTTATGATTTAGGTTATGTCCATTAATGACAAAACATTGTGGGAAAATATGAGTACAAAAATCAAAGTGATTATAAGATTATAATAAATATTACATAAATCAAATTCATAGAAGCAGAATAACATTACAAGGAAATCAATCTACTCTAAAACTAAGGAATATGAGAAGTATGTTCATTATATATAAACGCTTATTAAATACAGTGCCTGAATTTTTACTTAGGAAAAGTATCACACAAAGAAATCCAATCCAGATAACAATTTCATAAATCAAGTTATGTTCTTGAAAAATGATTTTATCTTCTTTATGCAGTCATTGATTGATTAATGACTGTGAGAAACCCATAGAAATAAAATATAAGGGACTAAAACATGGTTACATAGTAAAGTATGAACACTATATAGAGATAAAAGAAAATTTATGTTAATGTTAAAATGAAGAGGAAATAGCTCTCCGTTTATCATTAAGATTATTAAAGATTTGAATAGAACAGAACAAGGCAACCACTTACATTTTAAAATGTGTATTATTAATTCAAAAGTCTGCGTATACATACTTTTATCTATGTCTAACAGAAAGTACATTAACAAAGTGTTGAAACTTTAGGTGTGTTCTTTTCAGTATCTTAATCACCTTGGCATGGTTAGTCTCTGGTTTATTTTCTCCTATTTAATTATGTGATTTTCTGTTTTTATTTTAATAAAATATTTTTTATTAGTGTTTTGTGTATTTTTTTAATATGACCTTTTATTTAAAATAAGTAACTGTAAGATCTGACAACACAGGGCCCATCGTGCCACACACCAGTAGTGGACTGGTGTCGAAATATAGCTGCCCCTGTTGAAGTCATGTGTTCTGAAAGGTCTCAGTTGCCCCTGTCCCATCTGACTCACTCATAATCCAGAGGCCTCGTGCAACACAGTGCCACCACACAAGCTCTGTGAGCTTATTTGTGCTACCTGCTTGGCTTTTTAAAAAAAATTATATACATATATATATATATATATAATCAAATCTAGACTTGTGTCCCCCCATCCCCCCACCTCACCAGAGCTCATGCATTCTGCAAAACATGCTTTTCATCTCTTTCTCAGTAATTCTCAATATTCTCCATGTGGAACTTGACTGTTTTGAGCAGAAGTTCACTGTTTCAGTCAGTTCTTTGATGCAGCCTTTGTTGTTGTTGTTGTTGCTGTTGTTTCCAAGATGCATCACTCCCAACTGCTTTGGACAAAAGTTCAAGGGGCCATGCACAGGAAATACTTACAACTAGGTAATTGGCACTAGAATCCACAGATGAGGGATATCATTTGTTGTTTGTTTTTTTGGGACTGTGTTACTTCACTTACCATGATGTCCTCTAGCTCCAGCCATTTTCCTGAAAAACTCATGATGTCATTTTTCTTTACTGCTGCATAGAACTCCGTTGTGTAGATGTGCCATATTTTCTCTATCTACTCATCAGTTGAGGGGCATTTGGGTTGGTTCCATCTCCTTGCTATTGTGAAGAGAGCTGAAATAAACATGGCCGAGCATGTATCTCTGCGGTGGGGTGAGTCTTGACGGTACATGCCTAGGAGTGGTAGGGCTGGGTTGGGTGGCAAGATCATTCCAAGACTTCACAGGGTTCTGCACACTGCTTTCCATAGTGGCAGTACGAGTTTACATTCCCCCCAGCAGTGGATGAGTGTTCCCCTTTCCCCACAACCTCTCCAGCACTTGGTATCATTTGTTTCCTTGATCCTATCCAGTCTTATTGGAGTAAGATGATATCTTAAAGTGGTTTTGATTTGCATATCCTTAATGATTAATGATGTTGAACACTTCTCAAGGTGTTTCTCGGCCATCTCTAATTCCTCACTTGTGAAGTGTCTGTTCAGCTCTTTGCTCCATCTATTGAGTGGGTCATTTGTTTTCTTTCTTCTTTGTTTTTTGGGTAGTTTATATATTCTGGAAATCAATGCTTTGTCAGATGTTTCTGTGGTGAAGGTTTTCTCCCACTCTATGGGATTTCTCTTCACTTCCTTGATTGTTTCTTTTGATGTACAGAAGCTTTTGAGTTTAATGAGGTCCCATTTGTCAATTGTCGACCTTAATTCTTACGCAGCTGCTGTCTGATTTAGGAAGTCTTTTCCTATGCCTATGTCCTGTAGGCTGCTGCCAACTTTTTCTTCTATCGCCTTCAGAGTTTGGGGTTTCACATTGAGGTCTTCAATCCATCTGGAATTGACTTTTGTACAGGGCGAGAGGTAGGGATTTANTTCAGCCCCAGCTGACCAGAACCCACAGATTAAACAGTCCTGATGATCTCTGCTTCCCTTTGAAACTAGAAACTTCACAAGCCAGGCCTCCATCTTCTACAAATCCTTCAGCAAAACTGCTCCAAGCTCCACAGCAACAATCTTTAGGCATTCAATGATCTTCCCAGCCCAAATTTCCAAACACCTCCACAATCCTTTCCCAAAACACCAAGGTCAGGTCTGTCACAGCAATACCCCACTTCTGGTACCGATTTTTGTTCTACTTTGTCTTCCTTTGTTGTGACAAAACACTCTGACCAACATCAACTTGGGGAGGAAAGGGTTTATTCAGCTTACATCTCCTGGGTCACAGTTCTCACTCATGGAGCCCAAGGCAAGAACTCAAGGCAGGAGCCTGGAGGCAGGAGCTGAAGCACAGGCCATGGAGGAATGCTCTTCACTGGCTTGCTCCCCTGGCCCATGCCCAGCCTGACCTCTTATACAGTACACAACAACACAACAACCTGCCCAGGGTGGCACCACCCATAGTGGGCTGGGCCCTCCCACATTGCTCAACAATCAAGACAGTACTCCATAGACGTGGCCACAGGCCAGCCCAATGGAGCCAATTCCCCAATTGAGGCTCCCTCAACCCAGGTGTGTCAAGTTGACACTAAAGCTATCCAGCGCAGTCAGTCCCTTCATTCATTTATTTCTTCCTGTCTCTATTTCATAAGCAGCATTGATGAAACATCTCCCCATGTTTCTTTGCTGCATTATGTAAGATGTTGGAAGGAGATATGTTAAAAATCAGAGCACAGCTTTACTATACCAAGTGTGGTTTGCCCATATCCCCAGTGTCATGAGATTCCTCCAAAGCTTTGGGTTTGGCGGCATTTAGGATTTTTGGATTAGGGATGCTCAACCTGCTAAATCTTATGTTATTTCATGACTGGTATGCAGGCCATCTGCAGATTTTTGTATTCATGTATTATCTGGGCATTTTTATTAAACTCTCATTATGCGGCCACCCATTGGATTTCCTAACTTATAATCATTTTTTTTTTAAATTTTACTTATTTCTGTATGTGTATCAATGTACTGTCTGCATGCAGGTTTGTGCACCCGTGTTGTGCAATGCCACGGAGGTCAGAAGAGGGTATCGGATTCCCCTGGAACTGGAGTTCTCCTGGAATTGGAGTTTCGGACGGTTCTCGGCCGCCATGTGGGTGCTGGGGATCGAACCCAGGTCCTCTGTAAGAGCGGTCGGTGCTCTTAACCACTAGGCCATCTCTCCAGCCCCCAGCCTACTATCTTTTCTTAAATGAGCTGTACCTCAGGGTAAATAGTGAGTGAAAAGTTTGGTTGTTTATTATTTATTTATTTATTTATTTATTTATTTATTTATTTATTTCGGGCATGGTGGCACACGCCTTTAATCCTAGCACTTGGGAGGCAGAGGCAGGCGGATCTTTGTGAGTTCAAGGCCAGCCTGGTCTACAGAG
>VZQC01003708.1:5660-20888 GCA_009823505.1 Rhizomys pruinosus | reverse complement strand
TTCTGTTTCCTAATCCAACCTCCCAGTCTATGTCTTTTGATTGGGGAGTTTAGTCCATTAGTATTTAAGGTTATAACTGATAGATGTGTGTTGCTTCCTTTCACCTTATTATCCATTTGCGTTTTTGGTCTAGGTTTTTACTTCTGCAGTTATGCTTTTATTAATTTCTCTTTCTAGGTGCCTGGGGATAGTTGCTCCTTTCTTCTGTCCTTTGAATTGCTTCAAGTATACTCTGAAGGGGTGGTTTTCCAGACATGTATTCTATCATCTTGTTTATGTCATGGAAGATTTTTCTCTCTCCTTCAACTATAATTGACATTTTTGCTTGATATAGTAACCTGGGTTGGCATCTATAGTCCATTAACACTGGGAATGCTTTGCTTCACGTTCTTCTTGCTTTCATAGTTTGCACTGAGAAGTCAGTTGTAATTCTGATAGGTTTCCCCTTATAGGTCACTTGTTGTTTTTCTCTTGTGGCTTTCAGAATTTTATCTTTGTTTTGAGCATCTAGCGTTTCAACTATGATATGGTGTGGAGAGTTTCTTTTCTGGTCTTGTCTGTTTGGAGTTCTATGTGCTTCTTGTATTTGTATTGGTTTGACTTTTTTTTAATTTGGGAACATTTTCATCTATTATTCTATTGAAGATCTGATCAATACCATTCTTTTGGGATTCTTCTACTTCCTCTATTCTTATGATGTGGAGGTTTGATCTTTTCATAGTGTCCCACAGTTCCTGGTTGTTCCACTTTTGTGTTTTCTTAAATTTTTCATAATCTTTACTTGGTCAACAAATGGACAAGTGGGATCTCATTGAAGTAAAGAGCTTCTGTAAAGCAAAAGAAATGACCAAAGAAGTGAAAAGGAAACTCACTGAGTGGGAGAAATCCTTCACTTGCTGTACATCTGACAGAAGATTATATCCAGAATATACAAATAACTCAATAAACAAAGAAACAAGAAAATAAATGACCCAAATTAAAAGATGGGGTAAGGAACTGAACAGAGTGTTCTCAAAAGATGAAATAAAAATGACTAAGAAACACCTAAGAAGTGCCCAACATCCCTAGTAATTAGATAAATCCAAATCCAAACCATTTTAAGATTTCATCTTACCCTAGTCAGACTTGCTAAGAGCGAGGGAACAAAATGCACCAAATGCTGGTGAGGATGGGGAGAAAGTGGAACATTCATTCATTATAGGTGGGAATTGAAACTGCAATCACCATGAAAGCAGTGTGGAGAACTCTCAAAGAACTAAAAATCTATTATATGATCCAGTTATGCCACTCCTTAGCATATACCCAAAGGACTAATCCTACCATAGAAGTACCTATACCTCCATGTTTGTTCCTGCTCTTTTCACAATAGCTAAGAATGGAAATAACCTAGATGGCCCCAGCTAATGAATGGATAATTAAAATGTGGTACATTTACACAATGGTATTCTATTCAGTGGTAAGGAAAGATGAAATTATGAAATCTGCAGGTAAACGAATGCAACTAGAAACATAACAATTGAAGTAACACAGACTCAGAAAAGCAAGCTATCTATGTTGTCAGCCTTGTGTACTGAGGTGTCTCCACCTCTCATGTATGAGACATCCATTGTTGGACTATTTTAACACACACATTACATAGGTCAATTTAACACATACTTTGTACATATGTAATAAATATTATATAAAATATATTATCATATGTCTTAAATATATGATATATATCTCTTTTTACCTCCATGGGCATTGTATGACATGGGTGCACTCACACACAGGCAGACAATACACTGATACACATAAAAGTAAAATAAAATAAATTTTGAATGACAGCATATACTACTTTTAAACCATAACATAACCATAACCTTAGACCTTAAAGGCTAATGGTTATCTAATAACAGGATGTATACTAACTGTTACAAGTACTCAAGTCTGGATTCACTCCTCATGATAGTCAAACATCTGAATCCTGATTCTCTGCTGAGACTCAAGGCAGTCTGTTAACTGTGAGGCCCTGTAAATGAAAAATAAATTATGGGGCTGGAGAGATGGCTCAGTGGTTAAGAGCACTGACTGCTCTTGCAGAGGACCCGGGTTCAATTCCCGGCACCCACATGGCAGCTAAGAACCCTCTTTAACTCCAGTTCCAGGGGAATCTGACACTCTCTTCTGACTTCTGTAGCTTTACACAACACAGGTGCACCTACCTACATGCAGACAGTACATTCATACTCAAAAAAGATAATAAACAGGTGGGAATGTAAACTGGTACAGCCACTATGGAAAGCAGTGTGGAGAACCCTTGGAAGACTTGGAATGAACTTGCCACCTGACCCAGCCATACCACTCCTGGGCATGTACCCACAAGACTCATCTTACCACAGAAATACATGCACAGCCATGTTTATTGCAGCTCTCTTCACAATAGCAAGGAGCTGGAACCCACCCAAGTGCCCTCAACTGACGAGTGGATAGAGAAAATGAGTTACATCTACACAATGGAGTTCTATGCAGTGGTAAAGAAAGATGACATCATGAGCTTTGCAGGAAAATGGATAGAACTGGCAGATATTATGTTAAGTGAAGTAGCACAGTCCCAGAAAAACAAACGATGAATGGTATCCCTCATCTGTAGATGCTAGTGCCAATGACCTAGTTGAAAACATTTCTTGTTGGGAGTGATGCATATTGGAAAGAACAAGACTACCACCAACAACAAAAAGACTGCATCAAAGAACTGACTGAAAGGGTGAATCTGGTAGGGTAAGGAGGTTGGGAGGAGGACACGGGTCTAGATTCAATTTGTAACATAATCTTGTACAAAAATGTTTATGTAAAACAAATTTAAAAAAAGATAATAAATTTTTTAAAAAAGGAAAAGTTGCTTATCTACAGAATCTAATGCCGTACTATAAACATTCCCATTCCAAAATGGAGAAAAGGAAGTATAGCATGGATATACTAGGCCAAAGCTCAACCTCACCTCCATAAAGAACATGGCATTCTGCAGCTACATTTCTGCCATGTGGGGCTTGTATTGCAGTCTTCTGACCCTAACAGCATGTTACATGGCAACTCTGTCGACTGCAACACACATGACCTTTCTCTTCCTCCAGCTCCAGTCCCTGACAACAGCTTTCATCAATGGACATTCCCAAATCCTGGTATCTTGAACTTCCTCCAGTATACACTGCAATTAATCTTCACCTTCACCTAATATCTACAAGTGATATCCTTTCCAGATCTCATTCCCAAGGAGGTATCCTTCTCGTTCATTGCCAGGATATAACACATTTTTGGAACTTTGGTACAAGAGATCATGAATTTCTCAGTGCTGCATCCTTCATTCCCAGTGTTGTCATTGGCATAATATCTGTCTGTCAAGGAGTTATAGGTGGGTTTGTTGTCTCAGCCAATAAAAGGCAGGAAAAGTCTCAAACCATCAGACAGTGGGCAAACAGACTTTTTTTTTTTTTTTTTTCCAGACCGCGTAATTCTGGTCTCCCCTGTGATTTTGGGTAGCCGATTTCACAGGCTTGCAGGCCCTGCCTCAGAGACCCCCATGCTGGTCACGCAGACCTGGGGTCTCTGACCAGCACCACTTGACACGGAGGAGGATGTGCCTTGGTCCTCGGGTGGTGTTTTGAGACTAAAATTACTTCACTTCCTACAGATCTTTTTTTCTCTCTTCTTCTCCCTCTCTTCCTCTCCTTTCTGCAGTCTTTTTTCTTTCTCTTACTGTGCCTTCCCCACTGCACCCCCCACCCCGCCATGTAGTTCCCCCCCACCCCCAGCACACTGCTATGCACCGCAACCATGGCCATGCCCTGCTACCTTGTGGCTTTTTCCCCCCACCTCACATTCAAACAGACTGGCTGCAGACTGTTTCCATGGCAACCGTGCTAATCCACGCCCACTCCTCAGCCGCCATCTTGAGGCTTTGTTGCGCATGCCCCCGTTCCATGACGGCGCTAACCACACCTCTGTACATGCATGGCAGAAACCTAAATTTTACATCGACCTATAATAACTGATGCCACCTACACATGAAGGCTGCATAACAAGAAACTACCAGTCAGGAGAACCTTCCTATGAGTCATTGGCCAGGGTAGTCCAAGAGATTCCCAAAATGACACAGGCTATTGGCACAGGCCTCCATATCCTCCTGGAATCTGAAGGTAAGACCCTATTGCTGAAGACAGGTCCTGCTTTGGATCATGAGCATGAACTGGGTCGGACCTGGAAGCCACAGCCCCTGAAGGCTGGTTCTCATAGCTTTGGAGAGCACTATGCAAGTGTCTAAGGGAGAACATCGACCGATGCTTTAACATCAGCCTGAGCAGGAAGTCTCAACTGAGGAATTTTCTTGGTTGTTTTATTGATGTGGGAACACTCATCCCAGATATAGGTGGCATCATCTAGTAGAAGCCCAGAAAAAAAAGACAGGGAAGAAAAAAATTATTCACCTTTTGCTTGCTTGGGCTTCCATCTCACTGCGGAGTTAATTTACCTTGTTGCTGCTGATTTCTTTTTTATTTTTATTTATTTATTATGTGCATGAATGTACTGTCTGCATGTAGGTTTGTGCACCTGTGTCATGCAATGCCGAGGAGGTCAGAAGAGGGTGTCGGATTCCCCTGGAACTGGAGGTAAAGATGGTTCTCAACCACCATGTGGGTGCTGGGAATTCAACCTGGGTCCTCTGCAAGAGCAGTTGGTGCTCTTAACCTCTAAGCCATCTCTCCAGCCCCTGCTGCTGATTTCTTAACAGATATTAGAAACAACTTCCCCCAACTTTCAATGTTGACTGAGGACCTGCAGTTCTGCAGGAAATTTCTAGTTCTTCAGCACCAGATTGGGGCTACAAAGGTGCTTACCAAGGTGGAAATGGGGGAAATGAGGGTGTTGGACGGTGAAGGGAAGGGGGAAGAGCATACAAGGAATCATGTGGGTAAAGGGGGAACAGGGACTCAGGAGAGTGGGAAAAATAGAGGAGAGAGATTTCATCAAAGGGAGAATGGGGGTACTTAAGCTGTGGAGTGAGAAGGAAGGCTAGTCAGGAAGAGAGAGGAGAGATCAATAAAGCTTAGGTGGTGCAGAAAGCCAAAGGGAAATATATTAATTCACCTCCCCGCATGAAAACACAGACACAATATCTGAACATGAGCACATGTGTATACTTCCAGGCTATAGAACAGGGAACCCAGTGCTAGACAGGAGAAACCTCCCTTTGAGTAACAGGCTAATGCCACAGCCCTTGATTACCTCCCAGAACTTGAAGGTAACGGTCTATTGCCGAAGACAGGACAAACTTCACCCACTGGTCTTGGCGCAATGGAGCTGGACAGAGCATTATACTGGACCATGTTAGGTCCAGGCTTCCCAGAATCCCAAGGGGCACACAGGTGCCCACTTACCTGAAGCCCCACCCCATGGGTATAAATGGGTGGACCCCAGCCACCATAGCTCTCTCTGTCCCCCCTCTGTCCCTCTCTGCCTCTCTCTGCTTCTCTGCCCCTCTCTCTCTGTCCTGCCCCTGCCACCCACCACATGTCTGCAGGCAGCTCACGCTGGTAGTCCCACATGGAAGTAAAGCATGTTCCTGGAGTAACCTAAACCTCATGTGCCTTTTTATTGGGTTTCATGGTTTTTTATAACCTAACATTTTGGTGCCATGACTCGGATCACCATTTTGCCCACCCCCCACACCTTGGGGTAGTCAGTAAGGTCTCTGGTCAGGCCGGATACCAAGAGCAGGCTAATACAGTACCCACCAGCATTCGGCCAAAAGGTACTATCTCCTCTCCTTATACTACCCTACTGTATCCCCGTGTGACTGTGCGTGAGTGTTAGAGTGTATGTTATGGTTCCACAGCTCTCGGGCTACGGAATCTAATTGGGCCTAATCCACAGTTCTGCTGAGGTCATTAATCGTCATCCGGCACTCATCACACGCATGATGACTGAGCATGGGTTTTATACGTGTGGTCCTCATGGTGAAAGACCTCCTAAGTCACCTTGCGGGCAGCCAGCTGGACAGCCACCTGAGTGAGGGGAGATTCTGTCTCCCACCCCTACCTTCTGTGTACCCCTGTGTTTGTTCTGCCCCCCTCTAGCTGCCCCCTCTGCCTCCACATTTCCTGTCTGAATTCTAACCTACTGCCTTCTGCCTCTGTCTTCCCTTTTTAGTCTCCCATTATCCTATATTCTGTTTCAGACCCCTGAGTGCTGGCGTAATCAGCCCCCCCCCCATTTTTCCATCCAGATTGCTGTCCACTACGACGCTGTGGACAGAATCCAGACCCGTAATTCTGGTCTCCCCTGTGATTTTGGGACGCCGATTTCACAGGCTTGCAGCCCCGTCTCAGAGACCCCCAGTTGGTCATCGCAGACCTGGGGTCTTGACCAGCACCACTTGACACGGAGGAGGATGTGCCTTGGTCCTCGGGTGGGTGTTGTTGAGACTAAAAACACTTCGACTTCCTCAGATTTTTTTTCCTCTTCTTCTCGCCTCTCTTCCCTTCACTGTTCTGGCAGTCTTTTTCTTTCCTACTGTGCATTCCCAAATGCACCCCCCCACCGCAAGACCCGCCATGTTAGTTCCCCCCCCCCCCCCAGCACACTTGCTATCAAGCACCGCAACCATGGGCCATGCCCTGCTACACATTGTGGCTTTTTTCCCCCCACCCTCACATTAAATAAAATGCTGCGGACTGTTTCCATGGCACGCGTGCTAATCCACGCCCACTCTCAGCCGCCATCTTGAAGCTTTGTTGGCATGCCCCCCCGTTTCCATGACGGCGCTAGACCACACCCTCTGTTACAACAAGCATGTCAGAAAGCCTAAATTTACATCGGACCTTATAATAACTGATGCCACCTACAATGAAGGCTGCACTAACAAGAAAACTCCAGTCAGGAGACCTTCCTATGAGTCCATTAGACAGGGTAGTCCAAGAGATTTCCCAAAATACACAGGGCTATTGGCAAGGCGCTCCATATGCCTCCTGGGAATGAAGGTTAGACCCGTATCTGCTGAAGACAGGTCTTGTCTTTGGATCATGATGCATGAACTGGCGTCGGACCTGGAAAGCCTAAGCCCCTGAAGGCTGTTCTCAAGCTTTGGAGAGCACTATGCAAGTGCTAAGGGCAGAAAATCGACCGATGCTTTAACATCAGCCTGAGCAGGAAGTCTCAACTGAGGAATTTTCTGGGTTGTTGTTTTTGATATTGATGTGGGAACACTCATCCCAGATATAGGTGGCATCATCTAGTAGAAGCCCAGAAAAAACAAGACAGGGAAGAAAAAAATTATTCACCTTTTGCTTGCTTGGGCTTCCATCTCACTGCGGAGTTAATTTACCTTGTTGCTGCTTGATTTCTTTTTTATTTTTTTATTTAATTATTATGTGCATGAATGTACTGTCTGCATGTAGGTTTGTGGCCCTGTTGTCATGCAATGCCGAGGAGGTCAAGCCTAGGGGTGTGTGATTCCCATTGGAACTGGTAGTGTAAAGATGGTTTCCAACTACCATGTGGGGTGCTGGGGAATTGAATCCCGGGGTTCCCTGCAAAGAAGGCCAGTTGGTCTCTAACTCTAAGCCAATCTCTCAGCCCCTGTGCTGATGTCTTAACAGATATTAAGAAACAACTTCCCCCAACTTTCAATGTTGAACTGAGGACGCAGGCAGAGGAATTTCTAGTTGCTTCAGCTCACCACAGATTTGGGGGCTACAAGGATGCCAGCCGTGTGTGACTTGAGGTGTCCCCACCTTCATGTTGAGACATCCATTGTTGGACTATTTTACACACACATTACATAGGTCAATTTAACACATACTTTGTACATATGTAATAAAATTTATAAAAAGTATTATTATCATATGTCTTAAATATATTGACTATATATCATTTTTACCTCCCATGGGGCATTGTAAGTGACATGGGTGCACTCACACCAAACAGGCAGACAATTACACATGATAACATAAAAGTAAAATAAAATGAAATTTTGAATGACAGCATATACTACTTTTCAACCATAACATACCATAACCTTAGACCTTAAAGGCTAATGGTTATCTCATACATCAGGATGTTATACTAACTGTTACAAGTAACTCAAGTCTGGATTCACTCCTCAGATAGTCAAACATCTGAATCCTGATTCTCTTCTGCGGAGAAGCTCAAGGCAAGTCTGGGTAACTGTGATGCCCTGGGTAATAGGAAAATAATTATGGGTCGTGAGAGATGGCTCAGTGGTAAGAGCACTGACTGCTCTTCAGAGGACCCGGGTGTCAATCCCCGCACCACACATGGCAGCATAAGACACCCTCTTAACTCCAGTTCCAGGGCAATCTGACACTCTAGTCACTTCTGACTTCTGTGACTTTACTAACCACAACACGGTGCACCTACCTACATGCAGACAGTACATTCATTACTCAAAAAAGATAATACACAGGTGGTGAATGTAAACTGGTTACAAGCCACTATTGGAAAGCAGTGTGGAAACCTTGTTTTTTTTAACTTGAAACTGAAAATAAATGCCAGATGACCAGCATACCACTCTGGGCATGTAGCCACATAAGACTCATCTTCACAGAAATACATGCACACCATTTTATTGCAACTCCTCTTCACAATAGCAAGGAGCTGGAACCCACCCAATGTGCCCCTCAACTGACGATGGATAGAGGGAAACATGTGTACATCTAACCAATGGGTTTATTCAGCAGTATAAGAAAGAATGACAACCTCATGGCTTTGCAGGAAATATCGGAAAACTGGCAGGATAATTACTCATGTTAACGGGTTGAAGTAGAACATCCAGAAAAACAACACGGATGCATGCATTGGTATCCACATCATCTGTAGATGTAATGCCAATGTACCTAGTGTGAAACTATTAATCTTGTTGGAGGCGTAGATGCATAAGTTTGGAAAGAACAAGACTACGCACCTAAACACAACAAAAACGACTGCATCAAATGAACATGAGAACTGAAAGGCGTGAATCTGGTAGGTAAGCTGCAAGGTTTGGGAGGAGGGAACACGGGCCTAGATTTCAATTGTAACTAATTAATCATTGATAGAAAAAGGTTTGTAAGTAAAAACAATTTTAGAAAATGGAAAGAATAATAAATTTTTTAAAAAAGGAAAAAGTGCTTTATCTACAGAATCTAATGCCGTACTATAAACATTCCCATTCCAAAATGGAAAAAGGAAGTTGAGGCATGGAGATCCTATGTACTAGGCGCAAAGCTCAACCCTCACCGGATCCATAAGAACGCAATGCAATTCGGGCAAGCTACATTTCTGCCATTGTGGGGCTTGTATTGCAGTCTTCTGACCCTAACAGCATGTTACATGGCAACTCTGTCGACTGCAACACACATGACCTTTCTCTTCCTCCAGCTCCAGTCCCTGACAACAGCTTTCATCAATGGACATTCCCAAATCCTGGTATCTTGAACTTCCTCCAGTATACACTGCAATTAATCTTCACCTTCACCTAATATCTACAAGTGATATCCTTTCCAGATCTCATTCCCAAGGAGGTATCCTTCTCGTTCGTTGCCAGGATATAACACATTTTTGGAACTTTGGTACAAGAGATCATGAATTTCTCAGTGCTGCATCCTTCATTCCCAGTGTTGTCATTGGCATAGTATCTGTCTGTCAAGGAGTTATAGGTGGGTTTGTTGTCTCAGCCAATAAAAGGCAGGAAAAGTCTCAAACCATCAGACAGTGGGGGCAACAGACTTTTATATTTTTTTTTTTTTTTTTTTTTTTGGTCTTTTTTGAGACAGACAAGGTCCGCCCCTGTAGTCCCGAGCGGCCCTGAAATCAACCTCTGTACACCAGCTGGCCTTGAACTCACAAAGATCTGCCGCCTCTGCCTCCCAAGAGTGTGCTGAGATTAAAGGCTGTGTACCACCACCACGTGCGACACAAACAGACTTTTATTAAAAGATAAAGAATTACAGCCATATCCATAAACATCCCATATTTTTTATTTGTCTTTTCCGAAGACAAAGGGTCCTCCCTGTAGGGTAGCCCCCAGCTGGTCCTGGAACTAGCACTCTGTTCGACCAGGCTGGCCTTGAACTCGACAAAGATCCGCCTGCCTCTGAGCGTCCGTAGGGCGTGGGATTAAAGGCAAATGCGGGAGCAACCAGACCAACGCCCGGCAAACGATCCCTTTACAAACAAGCACACCTGTCACAGAAAAGAATGAAAACCTCAACAAGTAATAAATGGGACCTGGAAGCCCTGAAGATCAGCTAATGTCCCCAAATTTGGAAAGGGGTTCTGGTTTTAAAAATAAGGCTTTATAGGTTTCCCCATCACCTTAGTCGTTGGTGCCTGGTCAACCTTGAAAACAAAGAACAAAAATGAAAGGTCCACAATAGCCAAGCTGAGCTATCCAGAGCTACTTGAATGTAATTTGGTGAGTGGAAGGGGCCTTGGAGTTTAAAAATAAACCTTCCCTGCCAGAGACCAAGAAGCCAGAAGTATGCAGTCTTTATTATTTCACAGTGGCCCTGTTTGCTCATTAGTGATTTAGTTCCTAACACAATGAAGGTGTCCTTATTGTCCATTGCAAGGACTTAACACTTTTTTTTAGAACCTCAATATAAAACAGTGGCTGTACTGTAGTGTGTTCTTTGGCCAACTTGAGATGCAGCCTTATCTCCTTGAAGCACAGTTTAAGCAGCCTTGGTATACAGTCTATTTTTCTTTGGTCTCCCTGTAGCCCCAGCTGTCCTGCAACTTGCTATGTAGACCAGGCGTGGCCCCTTGAACTCGACAGAGATCCGCCTGCATCTGCCGGTCTCCAAGTGGTGGGATTAAAGGTGTTGTGCTACCCGGCGAGAGTTAATTTTTATCATGTTATTGTGAAACTCAGATGAATGTCCTTTGAGATAGCTTACTGGAAACCATTTCCAATTTGTTATGTGTGAAGTGGGAAACCCATTTGTTGCATAGTCAAATTCCTAGGAGGCTCTGTTCTTTCAAATGAATGTATAACATGTTTTAGGCACTATGGCATCCTGGATGGTAGGTATGGGGAAGGGGGTTTCTTAAAAATCTATCATAACAACGCCAACTTCTGCATGTAGGCCCATTCGAAGCATGGGACCCCCCTTTCTTTTTCCTTACTGTTGGGCCTCTCTTTCCCCCATCCCTCCCTGCTAGACCGCGCCCTCACATAATCTCTTCTCCGTAGCCCATTTTTCCACTAGCAGCTTCCCAGCGCTGAAATAGTCACGAGGAGGTTAAAGTCGCGTTGTGCGAGATAACAGGAGGTGTTGCAAATGTCCACCTTAAATAAAGACCTGTATCTGCACATTCTTTACAATATGTAAGCACTGAGATGCCCTGTGGTTGGGCAATGCTTCCATCATGTCCCTAGCCCTTTATATTCTACAATTTGGGTTTGTTTCTTACAATAAACAGAGACTTGATCAGAACCTGTCTTGTCTCCATTCCTTGCGTCTCTTGCGCCTTACCCTCACTCCTTCTCTTCCAGGACCCCGTTGACTGACCGGAGGGATGGGTCATAAAGGTTTAACAATGGTGTTTATATTTTAAATTTCCTTTCACTCCTCTTCTTACCATATCTTTTGCCCACTTGTTGCTCTGTCTTATTGGAGACCTGGATAAGAGCAGCCAGTAGTAACATAGCCACAGGCAGGAATAAATGACGTGTAACTCATGGAATCAATTCTGTTCCTTTTCAAAATCACGAATTGGAAGCGAGATTATTATGTCAATTCCAGGACTGCTCATACTGTGTAGGAAGCTTTCTTTGTACCAAACAGGTACCATCTGGTCCTGCTAAGGGAAGGGGAACTCAGTACCTGTCTGCAGCCACTGTAGGGAGCTGGATTCTCAGTGCACAGACCAGCTGGCTACCTCTGTAGCCTGGCTACAGTACCTGAGAGGTACTTCCCATCTCGACCCTAGACCTGGAACAATGAACACATTTAACCCACTCTTGGTGTGACCTAGGTCCCACCTGCCCAGAGCTTGCTGAACCCTGGACAGGAATTTCAGGTTGTTGGCTGTTGGCCTATCTTCAACCTATGTCCACTCACAGCAAGCTTAAGCCAGATGGGTGGTCCACACACTGGGACCTACACAAGCAAAAAGAACTTTCCCAACCCACTGGCGCACCCGAATAAAAGAGCAGCCTGGTTTGGGCCTGTATGGCATGAAAAAAATTACAAAATGACGACTTAAGAATTCCTGTAAATGTGTGTATACTTGGGAAATGTTGATTTCTGGCTTGCACAAGCCTCCTTTTATAAACCCAATGACGTCAGCTCCCAGAGCCAATCTCAGGCCCCCCAACTCTGCACCACTGCACACTGCTGCCCCACCCAGCATCATGCACCTAGGCCACCTTGTTTGCTCCTCCTTGGAGTGGGGTCAGAGAAAGCCCCTGGCTCTCATCCACGCAGTGCCCTGAGGCGTGCTGGCTGAGAACTAGCCCCCAATTTAAACTGGATCTTCCTACAATCTCTAGGGCACAGATAGAATGCACCTGGATTCTTTGTTATGACACCAATGGCTTGCATTCTCGTTAACAGCAAATCTTTGTTATATTCTGAAACTTCATGAACCATGCCTCCCCTCCCTGCAGTTCTCCAGGCATTCTGATCTTTGAAACTCCTAACAACAACAACAACAACAACAATCCATTAAGCTCCGTTTAACACATTCCAAGGCTTCTGTAGTTGACAGCACCAAATTCTTATACATTCTTGCCATAAATCAGTTTTGTACCCCCCAAAATCTCATTCTCAGGCTTCTCAGGGTAAAGACCATAGTCTTTAGCACCAATATTCTATTTAATTTTTCATCATTGTGACAAAATAACTGACAAAAACAAGTTATGGAAGGAAGCATTCATTTTAGCTCATAGTATTCAGGTGTAGTCTGTTAATGGTGTGGAAGGCAGGGTGATGAGAGGGCCTCCACCTGTGCTGGTAGAAGCATGAGGGAGCCGGTGACATCAATTCTCCATTTAGGAAGGAGGGATAGATAAACGCCTGTGCTTAGTAAATTCTTGAATGGAGACTTCAAGTCAGGCTAGAACAGAGCATAGTGTATATTGCCATCCACACTCAGGGCGGGTATTCCCTTCCGCAGTCCATCCTCTCTGGAAATGTCCACTACAGACCACTCCTTGACTAGCACTGCTCAGCTGTGCAGTGCTATTGGCCTCTCCTTAAACCTTCACTTCATGCCAGGGCCCAGAAGAAGGACTTGGGGTGGGGTCACTGGTCCTCTTTGCCTGTCTGTACAATGTGGCTTCATTGAATGAATCTTTCTTTTGCTTTTCATGATCATTTGCATGGTTTACTAGTCTGTTGAGGGTGGATGGTTGAGACTGGAGTGTTAGGGCTGCCAGGACTCAGATGCTGAACCTAAAATCTCTTCATAAATTATTAATGGATTACTGTCCTATACTAGTTATTTTTCTGTTGATGTGATAAAAAACACTAGCCAAAGCAACTTATAGAAGGAAGAGTTTATTTAGCTTATGGTTCTAAAGAGCCAAGAGTCTGTCATGGTGGACAGACATGGTGGCAGAGGTGGCCAGAGTAGAAAGCAGAGGCTGACATCTTCAAGAAGGCACAGAAAGCAGAGAGGAACTGGGAAACCCACATGGCTTAAGAACTCTCAATGACCACCCTCTGTGATGTGCTTCCTCCAGCAAGGCCACACCGTGTAAGACCTCCAAAAGCAGCAACACCAACTGGGGACAGTGTGTCCAAATGCTTAGAGGCTATGGGGATATTCTCATCTGAACTGCTACAGCTCCTCAGATCTCTATGAATTATTACAGTTAAAGGTTTATCAATGATGTTTATATTTTCAAAAACTGAACTTTTGCTAAGAGTGATATGCTTTTTATTTTCATTTTGTTATTTCATTTCAAGGATCACGGATGTGATCTCGAATAAACTGTACATTAACAAACACTAATCATCTTCTTCCCATTGGGCATGTGTTATGCAGTTCATTGACCCTTGAGAAAGGGTCTCATGTAGCCCAGGCTGACCTAAAGCACACTATATAGCAATGGCTGAACTTGAATTCTTGGTCTTGAGTTCTGGGGTTGCACATATGCAATACGGATAGCTTTTCATATGTTATTTCTTTGGATTAAAATGTTCAGGATGAGCATTAAGGGTTGAGCAACCTGTTAGATATAGAAGAAAATGTAAAGAGGCGTGGTCACTGGTTTGTAAAAACAGCTAACACAGAACTGCCTGTCAGGAATTAGAGTTATTAGGAGAAAAGGCCTTCCGGAAGTGGGACAGCATTAGAAAAGAACAGAACAATGTATGTCACAGGCGAATATGAATGAAGCCTTAAAGGGAAGGAGTTTCCTTTGAAACCTGGAAAAGAGCTTCAGTAAGAGGGATAATGTAACCTAAGAGAAGTTTGCTGCGGAAGAGAGGTGTGAGGGGTGGTGGCCCGGAGGAGGCATCAGAGAAATTCACAGAACAGAAGAAATGCCTGAATATTTTTATGCTTTCAAGGGTTGGCAGCAAGTTCCACACAGTGTGATATAGTCTGTTATAGCCTAATAAGGAGAATGGAGGATCCGGGTTCTGATTAGGACCATTGTATATTGTGAGAGGTACAGAGGAACACCCACATAGTGATGGTCTAATTAAGAGCCCTTTAATTAGTAATTAGCCTGCAGGGGAAAGTGGGCTCAAGCCCAAAAGAACTGTTGACCCAGAGGAGAGGCATAGCAAGGTTTATTAAAGCTCAGAACTACAAATACATCATGCCATAACTGTGGACTGTCAGTTCACAAGGAACTTTTCATTTAACAAAGTTTCTATGTTTCGGTTAGGGAAAACATTTTCTCAGTATTGCAGTAACAATAGCTCCCTGGAGCTGCAGATAATATAGCAACAATGTACTCCCTGAAACTGCAGCAGGTGCAGCCTTCATGGGACTCCCATGACTGTGGTTACCAGGGCAGAGGGAAGGGGGAGAAAGCCGGGTGAACAAAATGGAGTCAGTTTGGTCATTTCCAGATAAATTAGAAGTTGTGAAACCACAGCCCAAACAGCTGCGGCTGCTATTTCTTCTTCTTCTTCTTCTTCTTCTTCTTCTTCTTCTTCTTCTTCTTCTTCTTCTTCTTCTTCTTCTTCTTCTTCTCCTTCTCCTTCTCCTTCTCCTTCTCCTTCTCCTCCT